>APFE031561422.1:0-11405 GCA_000404065.3 Pinus taeda | reverse complement strand
ATTAAAACTTATACTCATACACACTCATTGTAAGAGTTTTAAACATTCATCTTAATATTAATATTTTCTCAACATTTTTATATGTTAGTTCTAATGAAATGTTATAGAAAACAAAATATTCACAATTTTTTTAATAGGTCTACTATTTTTTATTATCGGAGTTGATCGCAATTAATTTTTTTTAGTTAAAATCTTGTATTAATTCAAAACAAATTTACATTGTGAGGAGTATATTGGTAATAGTGTTCGACCTCATTCCTATCAGAGTTGTTGGCCAAAAAGTAATAACAAAACCACATTATCAAAAGACAAGGCAAGCTAGAAAATGACATACAAATAACCCAACATGACCAAAATATGCCTAGGATCTTAATGCAACCGAGAATCATCCTAGGTCCGAGGAATTAATTAGAGTGGGGTTGTTCAAACTGGTAAATGGTGATGAGGGAGGACTGAAATCATAGTGCACATGTTTTTCCATGTGTGCTAATTGACGTTCCAAACACTCTAGATTTTCATAGATTCTCATTTGTTTGTGTTGTACAGTGCCTAACCGATCCTATATATGCCATTGGTTTCGTTGCAGGTCATTCATGAAACCAATGACCACATTATGTCATCTTGACGATAAAATCCAAGATGATCTAGGAGTAAAGTGATGTGTTGGAGACGGTTGTTAAGTGAATCAAAGGGAGGCAAAAATTTAATTATGGTAGGGGATTGTGCTAGATTCGAGTATAAATCTTCCCCCAAATCTTGATTATCCAAGCAATGTTCCACCCCTTGGCCACACGACTTGATGCCTTGATGAACCTTGCCACATTGTCACTGCATGGAAACTATGTTGACCTTCTTGTGCCAATTCTCAGCATCCAAAGATTCCCACCTACTCATCCTTGGGATACTAGTTCCCCTTAAGTGTAATCTCCAACCCCTCTAAAGACCCTTGGTTGTAGTGGTCTTCTCAAACCTTCATGCAACCTCGTTACAACCTGGGCACTACAAACAATGACACCACCCTACACCCTATAAACACCACCCAATGACCCACCACCCTCGACTTGTCCCCCGGGTTCCTCCCTGCAATCCAACTC
Organism: Pinus taeda; assembly: GCA_000404065.3. NCBI lineage: Eukaryota > Viridiplantae > Streptophyta > Pinopsida > Pinales > Pinaceae > Pinus > Pinus taeda. The sequence goes on along the minus strand of APFE031561422.1, from coordinate 10,311 downwards.
CAAATTTTTCTACCCCTTCGACCCACTGACATAACGGATTTTTCTTCCTCCAAAAGCCAAGGAACTATAACTATAGTGACGCATTTAGGTAGTGATCCTTGAGAGCCATCCACTTCCACCCCAAGGTCTTCTAGAAATTAATTAGGAGTGAAACTAAATACTGAACCCTGGACAAATGCTCCAGACCTCTAGAAATTAATAAGAGAAGGCCATAACCTTCCAAGGCCTCTGAATCCCTGTAGGTACCATTAGAAGAAAAGAAGCAAGATGTTAAGTCAGAGACAAGCCGAAGAGGCTAGCCAGCAAGCCTTGGCCCCTTCTCCAGTGCCCAGAGCACCAATAAGCATGATGTTTGTCCCCCCTAGCCATCATCCCCCCATGTTCTAGCACTAGACCCAACTATTAATCCCAAGGACAAACCAACAAAACCAACATAACCAACAAAAATAAAATTGAACCAATAGTTAAGGTAAACGCACACCAACCATGGGGATAGGGTCAATAAATTTACCAGAGGGTTGTAGACAAGCACACGTCCCAAATGTTCCTTCCCTTAGCCCGAACCCCACCTCTAACACCCTAGTAGAACCATAAAAATGTAGAAGATGGATTGGGGAGAGTACCTCCTGCTCGGGTCCCAAATTTGCTTGAATTGTGCTAGTGAGGAGAATTAACCGTCAATGCTGAAGCCTACTTGAATTCCCTCTAACTCCTCCACAACTTGTGGAGCATGGGTTGGCAAAAATAGAATGCCACCCCGCACTACCATCCTTCTAATTGTTCCCACCACCTTAATGCCCATACCCAGACTTAGTCAATGTTGTAGTGTAAACCATGTTCTTACATATATCTTTCTACACTTCTCTAGAAGGATCATCACACACATGCAAGATAACACATATTTAGCACGAATTGCTAACCAATATGCCAAGTGGATGAGGATGGTAGGGCCCCCTCCATATTTTAGTACTGTTGTTATTCACCCCATCAGGGATTTTATTTAAAAAAATTAATATTTCTAACTTTTACTAAATAACAACGGTACTAAAAGACAGAGGGGGCCCCACTCTTACTAAAGGGTGCAAGGAGTTTTTCAGTAACCTAGAGGAGAAGGATCCCCAGATGCATATCGAAATGGGGGATGATGGGAGGTACAGTGCTACAGGAATTAGTACTGTCACCTTTGAGAGGGAGAGTATTTTCACCTTTGAGAGGGAGAAATCCTCTCCTCTTCACCTCAAAGATGTTATGTATGTACTTGGGCTGAAGAAGACCCTGATCTCTGTAGCAGTGTTGGAGGATCGTGGCTATGATGTTATTTTCAGTAAAGGGAAGTACTTTTTGAGACACATAGCTACCGTGCAAGTGAAGCAAATCAGGGTTCGAGTGAATATCCTATAAAAACTTGAGGTGGGAGATTACACTGCATTGAGTAGTAAGGCTGAAAAAGTGTAGAGTCGAGATGTTGGAGAACTTTGGCACAACAGATTGGGTCATTTACACCATGGTGCCTTAAAAATCATTTAACAAATTACCATTGGTCTCCCTAAAGGCTCCCTCGACGAACACGATGTATGGGTTGCACATTGGGGAAATATGTCAAATCCACATTTCATAGCCGAGACAACAAAGTAGATGCAATATTGGAATGAGTCAACTCTGATGTTTGTGGACCCTTTTCCACAACCTCCACAACAAAATATATGTACTACGTTATCTTTATTGATGATTTCTCTAGAAAATGTTGGATCTTGTTCATGTGAAATAAGGATGAAGTTTTCTCAAAATTTGTTGAATTAAAGGCATTGGTTGAGAAGGATGCTGGGAAGAAGTTGAAGGCCCTATGGAGCTAGAGTGAAGGTTAATTTGTTTCGCATGCCTTCAAGGATTTATGTGCCAAAGAAGGTATTCAAAGAGAACTGATAGCACCCCATAACCCACAACAAAACATGGTAGCTGAAAGGAAGAACAAAAGCATTGTGGGAGAAACAAGAACCATGTTGCATGATCGGGGGTTGCCATTACATCTATGGGTGGAAGCATGAAACGCTGCAGTCTACTTGCAGAACCAAAGTGCCCATAGAATACTTGACATGATCACATCGAAGGAAGCTTTCTCTATGAGAAAGCCCGATGTGTCTCATTCTATAATTTTTTGAGCTTCAGTTTATTATCATGTCTCCAAGGATTCGAAGAAGAAACTTGAGACTACATCAGAGTTGATAGTTTTTGTAAGATATTTTGAAACTCCACACAATTACTGAGTGTATTTACCTTCACCGAGGATGACAATTGTGAGCCTGAGAGATGTCAAGTTCTATGTTGAGAAGGCTATGATATGCTCTCCAGAACAAGAGTTGAGTATACCACTGGAGCAGGAGCTTCTAGTAATAAAGGAGGAGCTTCAGGAGGTTTTGGAACTACCACATGCAGAGGAGCATATAGGAGGCAGAGTGGAGGTACCCTCTCAACCATAATTTTCCAAAGAGGGAAGAAAGAGAATCAAAGAAGTTGATAGAATGTTGCAGGATGTAAGGGATAAAGTGGGAGCCCCCACATCAGTATGCAGGTAGAGGAGATCACCTGAGAGGTACACTAGTTATATGGCTCTCAGGACAGATCTAATTGAGACTGAGCCTTCTTCAATTGGGGAAGCAATTTATCAACCTACTTGGGTTGATGTCATGGTGGAAGAATACAAATCCATCATGAAGAATAATGTATGGGAGGTGGTTCCAATACCAGAAGGGAAATCAGTGGTTGGTTCCAGATGGATCTACAAGGTAAATCATGCAGTTGATGGGAGCATCAAGAAGTGCAAGGCCAAATTTGTGGCCAAAGGATTTTCTCAGATAGAGGGATTTGACTAGGAGGAAACATTTATCCCTGTGGCAAGGTATTCCTCCATCAGAAAGATTCTTACATTCACTATGCAGATGGGGTGGAAAATCCACCAAATGGATGTGAAGACCATCTTTCTCAACAATGTTGTTGAGGAGGAAATTTATATAGAGCATCCAAAAGAGTTTGAGGCATATGATTGGGAGTCACATGTGTGAAAACTCAAGAGAGCATTGTATGCTCTCAAACAAGTGCCCCGAGCATGGTACTCTCAGATCGACAATTATCTCAGTGGATTGGGATTCACCAAGAGTGAAGCAGATGCAAACCTTTATTACATTATGGCAGATGGTAAGTTGCTTATTCTTGTTTTGTATGTTTATGATTTAATAATGACATGTGATGAGTAGTTGATCCGCTCTTGCAAAGAGGATCTTACAAGGGAATTTGAGATGAAATACATGGGCTTAATGCATTACTTCCTTGGGATGAAAGTATGGTAAGGTGATGGTGAATTGTTTTTGTCTCAAGGGAAGCATGCCTATGAAATACTTCAAATATTTCACATGGATAATTGTAAGTCCATGGACACACCTCTAGCTACAAATCGGAGGAATGAGAATGCCACTTCAAGTGAAGAGGTTGATGTTACCATTTACAGGAAGATTTTGGGGTCTTTGATGTATCTTATGAACACAAGACCTGACATGTTCTATGCAGTAAACCAACTGATTCAAGCTATGGTGAGGCCTAGCAAGTTGTATTGGAAGTCAACAAAGCATGTGTTACGGTACCTCAGAGGCACTACTGAGTATGGATTATGGTACACAAGGGTAGCGGGAGTGAAGCTTCAGGGCTTCATCAATGCAGATTGGGCAGGTATTTCATCAGATAGGAAAAGAACTACAAGTAATATATTCAGTGTTGGGTCTGCAACTATTTCTTGGTATAGCAGGAAGTAGAGGTATGTGGTGCTCAACTCAGCAGAGGATGAATATATGGCTGCAAGTCAAGGAACATGTGAGGCCATATGGATGAGGAAAATACTTGTGGGTGTTTTCAGTTAGGATATGGATCCGACAGTGATATGTTGTAATAATCAGAGTTTCATTAAGCTCTCTAAGAATCTATTATTTCATGAGAGGTCCAAGCACATTGATATCCAATATCATCATTTGTGGGACTGTGAACAGAGGAGAATTATGTTGCTACAATACATTCCAACTGAGAAGCAATATGCTGACATCTTGATAAAGGAATTATCAAGAGGTAAATTCGAATTCCATAGGTGCAGGATAGGGGTGGTGAAAAATCCCTTTCTTGCTAAGAGGGAGTGTTAAAAAGTGTAGCAAGAAAGGCTCAATTTGACTTTAGCTTTAGTCCAATTGAGTAAATCAAATTTCGACGTCAGTAGGAGAACTTGGAGGCAATTAACTAGTGTGACATGGATCTTGTCTCTTAGTTAGCTCAGTAAATTTGAGTTAGTAGGCCTGGAGTTCAGTCATGCATGTGTGATTACTAAATTTTAGCAATCTAGTTCAGTTATTTTTAGTTGTATTCAATCAACTAACCTCTAACTATTGACAGAGTTAGTTGAAGGTCATTTGTTTAGTGGGACAATAGTCTAACTCAAAGATTTGTCAATTAAATGATCAATCAACCAAAAATAGCTAATGCATGCATGGAATTTGAATTGTTGAGCTAAAGTGGAAGAGACAAGGCCTATGTAACATGAGTTGTATACTAGTTTGAGTGTACGTTTGTTGCATGAAGTTAGGAGATCAATCCTTGGGAATTGTGCAAGAACATAGGAGGAAATTATTATATTTTAGGATCTAATTTCATCAAGGATTGCACAAGGAAATAAGAGGCTAAATGAGAAAATAATTGCGTAAGTGTTTTCTAGAGATTCTCATTCAATGGAGAGAACAATTATTCTTTTGTAGGTTGTGCTCAGAGATGGAGCATGCAATTTTAATAGTTTCTCTATTCAATTGATTAATGCAAAGAGGCTTGATGGGTTTTTCCCAGTCGGGTTCCCATAGAAATCATTGTGTACTTGTCGTTTTTCTTGTTGCATGTTTATGCGTGATGTTCTAAATTGTGATTTGCATTCTGTAGATTAGTAGAGTAGAATTGTGTCTCTTGTTTTTCAATTTGAAATCTTGAGCAATTGCAATTTATACTAAATTTGTACACGGCGAAAAAGGGAATGTAGTCACCAAATAAAATAAAGGCCCCAAAGGAGCCACAGACAAAGCCCACAAATGGGAATTCAAACATTATTAATAAGAAAAAAACCTGGGCATAAGCCACCCAGTAACCCCAACAAAAATAGGCCAAAATGCAGGCCCTAACAAGAAAAATGAGCGGATACCCAGCAAAGAAAACCACTGTGAAAGACCCTAGCAGGATACATCACTAGAGGGGAAAAAAATAGGCACAAAATTTGAAGAGGCATGAAACATGGACCATTAAGAGCCTACCCCCTCTAATCCACAAGAATCCACATGTAGAAGAACCCTTGCATGTAACCACACCTGAGAGCAACAAAAGGTATAAAAATGTTTTGATTCGGCCCACTAAAGGCATCAACATGAGGACACCATCAAAATCCTTTGCAAAGAGGTAGAGGTAGAGGGGGCCGCAACAACAAGCGGTTGCTGGACCCCTTCATAGTTGAAACTCTAAAAAAAACAAGCACTGAAGGGAACAAAAAATCGCGAGAGCCCAAGAAATAATAGAGGATCAATTACCTCATGACTGTCCATGATTACTTTGCCCAAGAGGTATTTCATCATCCAATGGATATTCATCGCCTGCATATATTGGTTGTTCTAGTCCAGTTATATCCAATGTGAGGGGTCTAATTACTAATTATTAGACCACCAGGGGTTTAAGAGTGGTCTCTCTTACTTATACCATTGCCTTGCTAGTTTTTCTGGTCACTGCCCTCATGCCTAGTGATTAGGTAGAATTGGCTCTTGATCCTAAACCTCACACTCCACCCAACACATGTAGGGTTGATACTTATTGATGACCACCCTCACATATATTCTATAATAGAAGCTTGAGAGTGTCCTCCTTGCCTCTATTGGACGCTAAATACAACTCGGTCCCCTTTTATCACCTTAATTTATCCTCCTTCCTTTCTCTTGATTCTGTAATATGGCGTGCCTTCCTACAACAATTATGATTTCCTCATGCTGCAATCTTTGTCGATCCATTTTCACCTCCTTGTCCCACTTACGCACACTGATAGCATTGTCCTTCACACAATTTTTTTCCAAACCTATCCCCTGCTTATTGACATATGAACTATGATATTTCCCTCCTCCTTAACTTCCCCATCCTATTACAACCATTACCAATTACTGTGTTGGGATCTGTCCCTGCCTCCAGCATTGAATTGCACTTGTTTGACGCTTGATTTAACCTACACTATGACGTAACCACCTCCTCTTCATTTTGCATCAATATGTGGACAAGGTGCATATCTCACTGACATCCCATTATACCCTTTGACACCATCTATAGGGTGTGTGTTTCCACATCCCACTACCTATTGGTCAGGTGGGGCAGTGACAACCTGCCCCACCTCGCTCTTCTCATCACCCCATCTAGGGGGGGGGGGATTTTTTTTTTTTTGTCATTTTATATCATATATATATTTTAATTATTTATTGAATTTACTTAAACGATTTAGAGAAATGTCGTTATCCTCCTCATAATGAGAATATTATAAGCCCCTACTTAGGGCATGGATGTAACAATCCCTCCCACCCCCTTGGACTTTCCAAGCTAAATGAGGGGTGTTACTTTTTACTAACCCAATTTCCATGGTCTCATTATGAAGACGGGGTTATAAAATTCATTCTTTCCCAAAGTTATTGAAATTAACTTTGGGTAGCACCAATGCGTCCAACGCGTTAAGAGCTTTTCAACGATATAAATTTTATCTTGATCTGACACCTGGATCAAAAGTTATGCTCATTTGAAGTTTGGTCATTTAATCCTTGCCACGTAAGAGAGGTTCTACTACGTGGCTACATCATGTCACCTAGATTCCTACACATCATTCCTAGAACCCATGTAGATGCTGGTAAGCGCACATCAGACCTGCCACCTTGACCAACCTGTAGACCCCACCGAGTCCAACTTTCGTGTGTTATTTCATTATTTTACGTTATATCTGGTTTATGAGAATTTCAGGGTTAAACCTTCGTTACTTCCTCGCTCGGTGCGACATCACAAATCACATTGGTGGTCCATGTTAATTGCGAGCCTCCATACCCTTCTAACAATTATTAAGGGGGGGGGGGTGTGCACTTTGTCACTTATGTGACCAAACATTATGTAGATCCAACTGTGTGATCTTCCCCATGTGGCCACTATCATATATCAATAGCTCATATGAATTATAGGGCTGCCTTGCTTTCCAACAGTTAACCAAGGGGAGGGTCCACAACCCGTTAGTTGTCATGCATTAGCTAGCAGACAATTTCCCTGTCACACTCTCTGTTAGTCTGTGCCAAAATATCAGAAACTCCATAATGAAAAATTGGCACTAGACAGAAGGTACTAACAAGAACTATCATGTCCATCAATGCCAATTTTGGCGTTGCACGCTCTGTCATCTGTGTAGAATTTCCTGCAAATTCTCTACAAATCTACTTCTGAGATCTATGTAGAAAATATGATTGTAGATTAACTCGATAATGCAATATACCAAAGCAAAATACTATAATCTACTTCTACTATCAAACTTGCGGAAGCTTAAAGATTGCGCTGAATTAGAGTTGAACACATATAACCAGAAGAAGAATCAATGCACATGAAACACATAAGAATACTCAGGGGAAAGCCTTAGCTAAAAAACCTGTTATTTGTATTATCATACAAGGTGGAAGTACATTAAGATTACACAAAGCCTTAGCTCTCACAGCTAGCCAGCTCTTAGTACAATCCTCCTGGATGCTCACAGACAAACAAGGCTTCTCACAAACCTTCTCCTTAGCCCTCCAAGCCTCCTATTTCCTTGCGCTGTTTCTCCTGGGTGATCCATCTATTACCAAGTGTAACACTGATCACTCACACTGATCTCACATCCTGTAAAACTGCGCAATCCTCAAGGAACCTTACCTTGACTGCATGCATTGGTTTCCTTTATAGGAAAACACATGCAACTGATAGTACACTATCCTTGACATTTAGCTCAACTGGGTCTTTCTCATAATAGACATGCATGAGTTTCTAATGAGAGAATCTTCAGTTATCTGGACTACACTGGTTGAGTGCATGCATGCATCAACTAACTGATAACTCTTAATTAGTTCCTCAAACTGTTTGGAACTAATTTAACTGGACTTAACTCAGTAAACTGAGTCGACTAATTACAACTCAAATATAACTCAATCTTATCTCCTTAATTAAGGGATAATCTCCTTAATTTAAGGGATAACTATTGCATGACTTCACAAAGACTTCTAACTTGAATTTCTCCAACTAATTAACTCAAGATGAATTAATTAATTATTTTTCAAGGAGCCGGTGAGACTAAATTCGAATTTTAATTCAAGGAAAAATTAAAATTGGAATATTCTTGTTGCCACAAACGTAGAGTATGTGTTGTTTTAGAGGTGACAAAGGAGATCATGTGGCTTATGAATGTACTAGAGGATTTGCAAGAGAAATAGGTGATTGTTATTCCACTTTTGATTGATAACACTTCTATGATAAAGTTAGCCAAGAATTCAATATTCTAAAACCAAGTGCATCAACATGAAGTAATACTTGATTCAACACCATGGAGAGGCTAAGACTGTTAAGGGATAAATTCCCCTAGGGTCTTCGGTTGATCCCCTAGTAAATCAGAGGTTATCTACACAGAGAAACACACATTCCACACAGCCATGATGCTAATATAAACAAACTCTACGATGAGAGGCGTACTTGGGGGTCTTTCATTTGAGAAGCTCCAGCCAGGGTCCAAACCCTCTTGGATTTCCTTTTTCTCCTTCAACCTGCAAAACAATCAATTCAAGAAAGTATAGCAGTATATGGACTAAACATCATAAAGAAATCATCTTCATAGTATATTGAAAGGTAGTTAGTTATGCAATTAAAACAACCATTCATATATGATTCATAACATTTATATCAGAAACATGAAGAAGAATTATATCAGGAACAAAGAAAAGTGTTTCTTTTATTATAGATAACTAAAGTACAGAAAGGAATGGTTTCACCTGAGTTGTCCTTTTGCAGGCTCCAAGCGGAAGCATCCTCCGGATTCGTCCAGTCTCAAGCCTTAAACAAACTCCTTCCATGAATTACTCCATGACATCACAAGTAGTAGATAGACATCATCACACAAGGAAACAAGGGTTTCCTGTAAATGGGGGAAGTGCTGGAAGCACCAGGATCTTCAGACCTGGTCAGGGAAATCTCAGCAGAGTGATCTTTCTCTCTCTTCTCTCCTCCCTTAGGCCTTCCCATTGAAGCCTTTTTATACTTCTCCCAAAGTAGTTTTTTAGTTGGGAATTCGTTGGGAAAGTTGGCCAGCACGGCACTACCATAGGTATCAACAGGTGAAACTCATGATTCTTACGCCCGAAATTAAGGAAGATATATTTTTTTAAGTGTTTAAGGCATATACGCGGGTTGGGTATAACATACCAGCGTACACACGCGTTTGCTCAGGGCAATGTCCGCGTATAAGGAGGGTAAAAAAAAACAGCGTTTGTTAAGTTTTCGACAGCGTTTATGGGAAGAGGGTTTCCCTAGGCACTAAGCAGCACACAAACCTCACGAGTGAAGATTTGGAGCTATAAAGATGCCCCCTAATATATGAAGGTTAGAAGGGGTACATGATCGGCCGAAATGGTATTAAAGCACGTACATGGAAAGGAAAATCTGTCAAAACTAAGAAGACTCACCCAGAGTTTCACCTGACAAGCCACAAAAGGAGATTAGAAAGAAACACTATCTGAGGCGGGCATACCCATGCTCAGAGAAAGTACAGCATGTCCGCATATCAAGTACAAGCGGATCCATTAAGTATACAAGTATAAAATACTGGAAAATACATAATGGATCATCTGATCATGATCGAACAAGTACATGTTTGAATGTCACATATAAGAATGTCAATGCTAAAGGATGAAGCGGATCACTGATATCAAAGACTGATCCCAAAAAGTACCAAATGAACATGATGGAGTAAAATGGTACTACACTGCAAACTCAAGTGCTAGCATATAAAATGTCGCCAAGAATGACTGCAACATATAAGGTGGAGTGGTATCGACTAGCAGTAGTAGGAGCAACTGTCAAGTGAACCAATGAACGTTGATCCAACCTGAGGTCTTCACCGACTGCAGTGGTACATTTATACACCATGGGAATAAATGATCTGAAGTCAACCATGTGAGAAATCGTTTGATTACCGGTCATTGATGTATACCGTTA
>APFE031561417.1:10662-115155 GCA_000404065.3 Pinus taeda | reverse complement strand
AGCCATGATAGATATATGTTTATGATCTAATAGATATGTTGTTGCATGAATCTTGCAGAGATAGACTGATGACATGAATGAAGATGAATGAAGTAGATCCCTAGTTAGAGGGAGAATCTCTTATCAAACCACTATTTTCATTATGTACTATTGAAATATGATTTATATGCATATGACATTATTGATCTACTGTAGAGTCTTAGATCTGAAGCCTATATAGAAATTAGGGTTTCTACTCCAGACACAGTCACAGATCTGGGAGATCTCGTCCCTAGACAACACATGCTAAAGCTTAGATAGCGTCCAGGAAACTAAAGACGCTCCCATGCTAACTTGAAGGGAGCGTCCAAGGGTTTGACTACAATTGACCATCATCTGAAGCATTCTAAAGCTATTTGAACTCTGAATTGAGGTGTCTCTGACATATTTTGCCTCTGAAATCTAATTTAAAGTTGTTGGGTTAAATTGTTGATCACATAAAAATGAAGTATTATGCATCAAATCAAATGGTCACCTGGACGATGTCAATTCCTCAAATGTGTTGCAGATAAAAATATCTAGAAGTAGGAAAAGCTTGAATTTTTTCCATAACATGAACATGTAGACTGAACTTGTGTTTGCAGGTGACCGGGACATGTATATAGATATGTCACTATGTTTTTGCTATAAGAGGTTGGCATGATTTGGCTTATTGATATAGATGATCAGTGTTTTGTCACGATGCTTGACAATAACTTTGAATTGATGATTTAGATATGCTTTGACTATAGATCTCTCTACAGTAGCGAATTTGGACTTGACCATATGTCTAATGATTTGATTTGACAATTGTTGATTTGCCCTAATGTCAATGCTATGTGGGTATTCAGAAATTGGCCTCCTTGTTCTTAGCACAATGGTTGAGGTATTGATAGTTGTGATTCAACATGAAATTGAAACCATCATGACTCATCCTTAGTGTATGAATTTGCACCTAGTGACATATATGACTTGTAGTATGATTATGAGAATGACTTGATAAAGTTCGGATCGATAATGCATGGTTGATGACATATTGTCGACATACTAATTAAATAAATTCAAGACTTGATATGAGCTCTCCTTGTCACTCAGTTGAAGGAATTGATATTGTGATATTGATGACTTTGATAATAGTTTTGATCTGACTTCTGAGCTTTGATAAGCTGACTTTGTTGATGTGATAGTACAACATTGATTTATGTAAGATTGATTATGTTGGCTTTGTAAGGAATTATGCTTAGAGCATTGCATGAAGTAAGCTCCATGATCCAAATATGTCTATATTTGACTATTATCTGATGAAGTCATGATGATGAGTTCCAACGTATGGCTTTGATTTTTATTATGGTTTTGGTTTTATATCCTGATTGTCTACTCTTGACAAGTGATGAGATTTGATGATCTAAATCAGAGGGAGTTAGCTTTTGAAGCTTGAAATGATATATCATGGCATGATGAATTTATTTCTGGAATTTGGGAAAGAAATTCCATAGTGCAAAGCTATTGGAAAATGTTTTTGAATAATGAAAATGAAAATCCTTGGATACTCCAATTTGAAGTTCAAGATGTTGTTGAACTTGTCCTGGCATCCGACGATTGATTGAAGCATTGATGTTCCATTTTGAACATCCATCTGTATATGTATGATGTGCATAGAACATGAATAAATTCATGATTGAGCTGCTTCATTCACACAGAGTTGCCACCGAGCATGCTTTGAAATATCTGCATGAAGTTTTCTATTTTTGAGATATTTCTCCTATGATATATGATTGCATGAATGTATTGCTAATATTTGAGATTATTTTTGATAAGCACATTTGGATGCTGCTTTAGATCTTCCATGATATCTTGGATGAGAGGTCCATAGTACGATTGAGGATGAATATAATGTTGCTAGCATAGCTAGATATGAGGCAAGATGAAGAAGCTCCTTAGAGATTTGTCTGAGCATGATCTAGATATGACATGGATACATTTTGATCTAATTGGAAAAAAGTCCCATATTTATAGTTGGGACCGAGATACTCTCATACATTGAGACAGTGTAATTGTTCGAAACAAGCTCAGCTTGTGGTGGGAACCTCCTTAAGAGAGAGGATGATTATGGCATCCTTTTGTGATTTATATGATTATATATTTTATTACATGCTATTTGATTTGATGTTCTGTATGAACAGGAAACAAATGCTATTGAGATAAGAAGATACCAGATTTGAGTATGATGAGAGCGGCACTGATCGAGGACATTGAGCCAACTCTTCCTCCTTCTCTAATCTCCCAGAGTGAGGAATTGAGATGGAAGGCTCCTGGGGTTGAGGGAACTCTAGAAAATAGGGTGTTACCCCTATATGTTACCCACAGGGTTGGAGAATGTTGCTCCCCTATCTTCATAAGGTCGGAGAATGTTGCCCCCCTATTTGGTATTTGTAGAGTATACCCCAGTTGGCATCATACCCGCAAGCAAGTCATCTTTTTGGGAATACCACTCCTCGTTTGGACAACAAGTTGAGAGTTTACTTGGGGTTTACAACCCAAGGTGATTATGATGCAGGTGTTCTACGACATGACTGTTCAGGGTCATCGATGGGAATATTAGTAGGCAATAGATGGGTTGAGATAACCCTATATGATTCTAGTTTGAGATTGAGCTCCTTGATGAGATACCAGGGTCGAGCTGTGATCCCCTATGCATTTGGATATCATATTTCTCGATATGGGGTTGTAGATGTATAACTCCCCCATGAGATTCTGGGTCGAGATGTGCTCCCCAATGTGGTTCCAGGTTGAGATGTTCTCCTTGATGATATTCTCTCCGATGATGATTGATCATGATATTTTGGGTAGCAGCCTAATGGATATAGGGTGGTAACTTAAGCTCTCCCTGGTAACAAATTCTTCTTCTTCTAGATTCAAGAATGTTCAGCATTCGAGCAGGAACAATCAAGAGATAAGTAGGAATAAGCAAAGGATAGATCGAGATATACAATGATGATTTGTGATGATGAGACCCTTGAGATGGACATGGGATGATGACTACAAGACAGAGATGATCCGTGATCATACATGATGACACTTGAAGATTCCAGAATGGCATATTGATTGATGGATAGATATTGGTAGGTGGAATTCTCCCTAGTTGAGAGGGAGTGTTAATTTTTGCAACTGTAGTCAAATTATACCTTGGAAAACTCAAATGAATGAGATAATGATTTCATTAGATTCCTATTTTTGAGAGGACCAAAATCGACCTAAAGATCACCTTATTTGGTCAAGCAAAAGTTGAGTTTTGAATTATTTTATTCATACATGTATTATGAAATGGGTCGGCCCTAACCACATGTGTAACGGCTTAGGTCAGCCTCAACCCCAAGTGGATCCTCATGAAACCCTATAAATAGAAGATACCTTAAGCTCATTTGGACACACTTTACAAGCCTTATTCTCTTCTCTTATTGTCTTGGTTCGCACAGGTTTGTTGGAGGAAAGTTCACACAAGGGTTTGAAATCTCAAGGTCAAAACTCACACTAATATAGGGTTTTCTAGATCTTGAATGTTGGCACAGAACTGGACATTTTAGTCCCTGGATGTTGGCATAGTGTATTATGGGAGCATCCACGGACCCTTGGATGCTGGCACAATGGGTTATGAGAGCATCTAGGGATTCAAAGATAGATCGAGTTGTATTAATCCATGGATGCTAGCACAAAGTGGTCTTGAGAGCGTCTGAGCTGCCATAGATGCTCGCACAATAGCATTATGAGAGCGTCTAAGACTTGAAGTAAGTCTGAGTATATTTGACCCCAGATGCCCTCATCTAGTTAACTTGAGAGCATCCAAATCTGTTTTGGACACAATCATCCAATTATGCAAAGAGCATCCATATATGCTATAGACGCTTGCACAACTCCTCCTCCCTACATCTAGGAATCATGGACGAGATTTATGTATTCTGAAGATTTCGCTCAGTGACAAAAGTGTTCAGCAGTATCTAATAGTTTTCTACAGTCAATGATATCACACTTCAGTCCTCATAATCATGGTTTTATTTTCAAGCATGATTACATATGTTTCATTGATATCATAGTTGTTTTGTTGCATAGATAAAGTTATGGATCATTTTACTCCCTTTTGTTTAATCCTTTGATGACGATCTAAGAAGAAGAAGATTAGCAAGGGTTTTCCCCATTGTGGGATTTTCCCTGGTCTTAGACCAATCCCGGTGTCTCTATGTGTGTGCATGATTTTCTTCTATTGTTCCTTTATGTTCCACTGCATTGATGATGATAATGTTGTTGTTCTTTCTATATAATTGCATATGTTGATGAATAATGGTGTAGATATGAATAATGTAATGATGATATGGGGTGAACTTAATGTATTAATGAAGAAATGCAATTATCAAAGCAAATAACAATGTAGTCTTATGAAAAATTAACAAAAACAAAATCATTTGAATACTCTTTATCGTAGTTTATATTTATAAAAAATTCATATTTTTATTGTAATTTGAAATGAGAGAATTATTATAAATTATTTATAAAATTTTCATCATATTTAACCATTTTAAATTTGTTCATAATAATTTTAAAGACTTAAGGTATTCTCTAACCCACCCTTTCAAAAATAAATGAAAGCTAAGTAAAGTTGCATGTTGGATATAGTCAGACTTTATGAAAAAGGATTTTAATTACCTTTATAATTTCTTAGAGAGATAACAAATAATTGTCAACTCGAGGTTTGTAGGGGAACTTGCAAACTATCGTGCACCATATATGCTAGTACAATTGTGTCTATGTCTTGAAGCTATAGTAATTAAATGATTGTTATAGTTCAATATACAAGGATGTTTTTTACAAGTCACTAACTAATCTAAATCACACCTTCAGTCTAGTCCACACCTCAAGAATGTGAAGCACATTGTCTAATCTATGTTGCAGGAAAAGTAAATCACACTAGCATCTAAAGGTGACTTTCTCAAGTGTTAAGAATGACTTTGATTTTTGTAACTAATATGCAATTGCATGTCCAATGGAAATGCATTCAATTATGAATCATTAAATCACACTTTCTTGTAAAGAAATTGAAACAATAGATCAAATGTGTGAAATAACAAATATGAACTATTAAAAATAGAACTGTTAAGATTATGAAAATAGTGTAATGTTAAAGCTACAACAAAGTTGCAACAACAACCCTAACTCCCACGATATTATAGTTTCTACTCAAAATCAATTAGTGAATGAATAAAGATAATATTAACACCTGAGTTGAAATGATAGAGCTACAATTTAGACCTGTAGAAATTAGTAATTAATTAGAGTTGTAGTAATTAACAATTTGGAGTCGCAACAATACAAAAACAAAGTATATAAAACAATGAGTAGAAATACAAATTACGACTACAACTATGCTATGAATATAGATAGTACCTAACTAAGGAGGGGGGCATGCCTCCTTAGACAAGGCGTAGTTACAAAAGAAATAAAATGTGAATATTTAGCACAACATTACTTAAATAGGAGAAATTGTATTGTAAAAATAAAATCTTCAATTCTAATTACAAAATACCAGCTCCAAGCTTATAGGTTCCTCCCGAGCTCAAGGAGAGAAAGGGGTTTTTATACAAAATATATTCTATCTAAAAATAAGCCAAATAGGTCGATGGACATTCATGGGAATCAAAATTTCATCTTTTTAGATTGATTTCTTCAGAGAATGGTAAAAACATGCATCAGCTAACTAAATTTAATTGTGAGATAGGTGGTGGTTGAGTCAAATCCTTTTCATAGTCATCCACTTATCCGTGTCATTTTCTTATGTTAGAAATTATTTTTCAACTTGTTTGACTGGTCCAAAAATGACAGTTGGATGGTTGATTATCATGTTGGTACAATGGGTGTGGAGTTCCAACACTATGGCTAGAGTTGCAGCAATAGACAAAAGATGGAGTTGCAACAATCACATCACAAGGAGGGGCGACAAGAGTTGCAACAATGATGTCATGGATAACACAAGTCACAATAATGACAATCACAACACTAGAGTCACAACAATGATAGTTGTAGCACTGAAATCACAATAAGAATGAGGAGGTGTAACAATAATGAGGAGCTGCAGCAATGGTGGAGAGTTGTAGTAACTGTAAAGAGTTGTAGCATTATTGGAGAGTTGCAGCAACTACGTTCACCTCTCCGAGTTGCAGTCACTAGAACTTGGTTGAGCAGAGAGAGTTGTAGCACCTATAGGAAGTTATGACACTTCTGTGGAGTTGCGACTACTATCGATAACTTACATTGAGTAGTACTTGTGTAGTCCTTGAATCCTATATGCTATTGTTAGTACAAAAAAGCAATAATTTTCTGCAAAATGCATATGAATAAGCATTAAAATGGCACATAGAAGGATATTTATATCTTCACAAAAAATGTATCAATATAAATGATTATGTGATAGAAAAGGATGAAAATGGGAAAATGGTAGGAAAAGGATGGATCCTCTTTGGGATTTGAAATGTTGAAAAATTTCATTTATTACTATGGAAAATGTGAACTCTCTATCTATGAAAAATGGTGTTATATGGGTGTTAAAGATATTCCAATTCAGGCACTCGTCATCTCCCCCCAACCAAACTCATTGCATATCCTAATGCTATCAACGTTAGCCTAAAGTTGAGAAGGTGAGGGTCCTATAGAGGTTACTAAGTCTATAATAAATTAATTCTACCCCATTTGCATGAAAATATCCCCCTCTTGTGTGTATTATGTTCCAACAAGCTACTTCTTCCTTCCTAGTGAAATTATAGTCCTTCCTATACTCCCTGGTTGGAAGTCAAATCATAGGATAGTGGAGGTGTAACTTAATCCAATTACTCCCACAGATCCTCATGCATTTAATGTACATGTGCACTCTTTCCAATATTATCTTTATATTGCTAGGGTTGAAAGGGTATATTTCCTATGTGCCTTTTATAGCTTGCTTCCATCTTTCCACACATCCTTCCATGGTTGGTTTCTCCATTATCTTGATTTGTGCCCTATAGTGTGTGATGGCTACTTGTCTGTTCTTAGCTATAATTTTTTCATGTTGGGCAAAGGAAAGCCCCATTGATTATGAATGTTAATGACTTGTAGGGGCACACATTATTCTCCTCTGACTGAAAAATTACTAGCAAAATTATGTTGTGCAATATTATGGGTTGTTTCGCAAGCAACATGGTTATTAAGATAGGAGAAATATGCCCTCAATTGTACATTCCCCACAAAGTGATTGCTGGGGTTCCAAACAAGATCATGAAATAACAATATCTTGTGTTGATAAAGCTCATAGAGATGGTTCTTCTCCTCATTGGTACAAACATAGTAAGCCTCTAGAAATGTAGTTGGGCTTGTGATTTCAAATGGCTTAGTAATCATGATGGTTTTTATTTGGAACTTATGAATTTCTTAGTCAAAAACATGTTGTAATGTGGAGAAGGGGCCTTGTAGCTAAGGAAATATTCTAGTAGTAAGCCAAGTTGTATTTCTCTATCTTCAACTTGTTGAATTGCTTCTCCGACTGAAACAACTTCTTCTCTTATTTCTCTTCCTCCCATCTAGTCATGTGGGTTTCACAGAATTTGGGCCACTTTTCTCTCATCCTTAAGAAAATTTGGTGATGCTCCTTAATGGGCACCACTCCCTCCTCATATGAAGTGAACAATTGGTTCCATTTGTCCTCCTTTGCCTTCACCCACTTTTCTGGGATATCCACTTGTATATTATTCCAATATTTTCTTTTTAGGCTGAGTGGTCTCATAAATAAAAATAGGCATGAGGTCTATTGTTTCGATAAATACATCTCAAGTTTCCTTCCAGGGGATCAAGGTTGTCTATGGCTTGAGGGTGTGGTTCCTCTTCAGTAATAGAGTTTGTTGTATGGGAAAGGAAATCAAGCTTCTCAAAGGATCTTGTCTCCTCAGGATCATCTATTAGTGTTTTGGTGGTGATCTAAAGCCTCTAGTTTTCCATTTACAATGCCTTATTTCTTCTTAAAAGAGATGTGTAGGCTGCTTGAGTTTGGATTTTCAAAAACAATTTCCTCACGAACAACAAACTTTATCTCTTCTTCTTCTTCTTCGTCTTTGATCCAGGTGGATTTTGGTGGCCACCCACCTATTCCACTTGGACCCCCAACATTGTTTCCTTTCAGTTTCTTAATTTCCAACATAGTTTCCTATTTCAACATTTTTCTATTTTTGACATTTTTCGGGTCCTGAACTTTCGGAGCTGTTTTGAGGCCCTAAACGACATTTTTTGGGGAAATGTGCAAATATAAGGCTTTAGGCTAACATTTGCAGTTTAAAGTTGTTGTCCTCAGATATACCTTTCTAACAAGCTATTGTGCATGCCAAATGGAGATTGTATGCCAAAGTTATGACTCTAGGAAGTTGATGTTCCAACTAACCCCAGTGGGGCCCACAAGGTTTTGACACTTCATCTCCTAAGGTTATGTTTTTGGATGTTTAGGATTTTCAATTGTTTCTTGATGATAAAAAGGATTAAGAGCCTCATTGTAACTTAATTCAGAAGGCATGTAGCCATCACATCTCTTCGTAGAGATAAGCTACCATCACCCAAGCCAATTTGTTTCTTGTCTACATATAAACAAATTTCATCTGTTGTTATTTATTAATTGAAGTTTTGTTTCATTGTATTTTCATGTTGTTGTTTAAATATGTATTTCATTTTGTTCCTTCATAATTCAGATCAATGGTATTAAAGTTGTCTATTATTTCTCTGTTTTCCTGTGCATATCCTTGATGAGGTCGGGGTATAAGGAGTTTGGACTTGAACTAGTTGAACCCTTGCAAGACTAACCTCATCGACTTTGAGGACATCCCATGGCCGAAGAAAAGAAAGACAAGGCTGTAGGAGATGCTTTCAAAATTTTGCTCAAAGAGGCCCTCGAGTGACAAAGGAATGAGATGATGGACTATTTTTCCCAGATCCTTCGGCATGTATCAATGGGCGAAGCATCTTCATCCAATAGTCACTTTAGAGGTGTCACCACCTTTAAGGTACAAGTTAAATTTGATATTCCTATATTTGAAGGCTAGATAGATGCAAATGCCCTAGATAAATGGTTAAATATGCTAGAAGGATATTTTTCGGTCCATAATTTTTCTTACAGGGAAAGGATTACTTTTACACTCCTCAAATCCACCCCCCATGTCAAATACTAGTGGTAAACTTACTGTGAGCATAGGGATGAGAAGTAACCCTCACCATATTCAGTCACACCCACTTGGAATTATTTTCAAGATGTCGTTAAGGAACCATATTACCCTGTTGGGAGCTATGAATATAAGTACATAAAGTGGACCACACTACAGTAGGAAAGGGACCAAGACGTGTCGAAGTTCACAAATATTTTCCATACCCTATGCACGAAGTTGGGTATCAAGGATTTTGAGCGGCATTTGATACTCAAGTATTGTGGTTATCTGCACAAGTACATCTAGGCATAAATGGAGTTCCCAAACATCTCCTTTCTTGGTGTAGCATACCAATATGTTGTCAAGATCAAGCATAAATTTAAGCAAAAGAAGTGAGACTTTGGATTTGTGAATCTGAAGTAGGGAAAAGGTACCTCAAAACCACAGAACAAAGGATAGGGCCAAGGTGGAGCACCCCGGGACAACCCATCGAAGCCACAAGAAAAGAATAGCAGTATGCAGACAAAGAAGGACACATGAAAGTGGTGTGAGTTCCAAAAGAGCCCCACCCACAACACAAATGAGTGTCATGCCAAGCAGTCATTGGTGGTCGAGCTAAAAGCTTTAGAGTCGAATGCATTTTCTCACTCTGAGCTAGAAATAGACAAGAGGAATGACAAGGGGAACGATAATGGGAAGTAGATTATTGATACATAACCTAGTACCACAGTTGCCACCACCAAGGTCCAAAAGATTGAGCATGAATATCTAGAGGAAGGGGAGATCCTATTCCACTCACAAATGTGGGCGAAGGGTTCTACACTACAATTGATTGTCAATAGTGGGAGCCAAAAGAACCTTATCTCAGAAGAGGTTATTAAGTGTTTGGGCCTGGGGAACACACCACACCCGCAACCATATACCATTGGGTAGCTCCACCAAGGATGAGATCTTTATGTCATCTAGTAGTGTCGCCTTCCCTACAACATCAAGCCCTTCATGAATGAGGTACTGTGTGATGTTGATCCTCTTGAAGTTTGTGATGTCTTATTAGGCCAACCATACTTTTGGAAGTGTCATGTTGTGTATGAGTCCAAACCTCGCATTATTATTATTACTTTGGGCAGAAAACTATACAGGATACTAGAGGTAACACCTCTTACTGCCATTTCTTTAATATTTGCTAAGTAATGCAGTAAGATCATCTCCTAGACTAGGATTTTTTTCTTTCTTATTCGCTCTCAAAGTAAGGGGAAGATTGTGGCCACATATATGACCCCTACAAAGGGTTCCTCCCAATAGAAGAAGCAAGTTGATAAGATTGTGGAAGAGTACAGGGACAACTTCTCCTCACCCATAGGGGTACCCTTTCATTGTTAGGTCAAGCATTCGATCAATCTGACTCCCGGAGCACCTCTACTCAATTAGATAGTATACTGCCTCTCTCTTCTGGAAAATGAGGAAATCAAGTGGACAATCCAAGAGTTTCTACAAAAAGGGCACATCCGACCAAGTTCCTCACCTTGTGGGAGCCCAATTGTACTCGTACATGTTGAAAAATGCAGCAATAAAATATCAATTTGATTTTACCTTGGTCAAATTGAGAAAATTCGGATTTCCACATCAACAGACAACTTTTAACTTGTGTGACATGGCTCTTGTCACTCAGTTAGCTTGTTAAATTCGAGTTAGAGGAGTTAAAGTTCAGTTAAGCATGTGTGATTGCTAATTTGTACCAATGATGGTCATTTATTTCAAGTTGTTTTCAGTTAAAGTAGTTCTAATTGTTCGAGGAACTAGTGGAAGGTCAGTTGTGCAGTCGGAGTTTAGTCTAACTCAATGATCATCCAGTTAATTGATCAATCAACCCAAAATAGCTAGTGCATGCAGAGAATTCGAGTTCCCCAACTATGGTGGAGATTCCAAGGCAGTGTAACATAAATTGTAGACTAGTATTGCAAGTACAGGTGTTGCATGCAGTCAAATGATCAAACTTGGGAATTGTGCAAGCGTTTTGGAGGAAATTCCTAAATAATAGGGGCCTAATTTCCTCATGAATTGTGCAAGGAAATAGGAGCTCAAGTAGAGGAAGAAAATTACTAAGTTTGGTTCAAAGCTTCTCAGTGAGCAAAGAGATAGGTTATTCACTTGCAGGTTGAGCTTAGATTGAGCTAGCAATTTTGATACATCTCTATTCATCATGTTAATGTAAGCAGACATAAGGGGTTTTTAGCAATTTATTTCCCCTGGAAAAAATATTGTGTGCATGTGTTTTATTTATTTTTTCATGTTTGTGATTGATGTTCTAAATTGTGATTGATGTTCTAAATTGTGATGTAGGAGTGTGTCTTGTGATTTAGATTAAAATTTCATGAGAAATTATAATTCTTCACCATAATTTATACATGGTATCAGAGAAGAATTCACATTAGAACGAGAATTTCAAATTTGTTTCTCAGGAGGATCGGATTTGTAGTTTAGTGTAGTAGGATCTCTATAGAATTGGGAAGATGAACTTCAATGGGTTGAGACTAGAGTATGCCTTGGGAGGAAACTCTAATTTCATTGGATGGAAGGATCACATGGAGGCAATGTTGGATGAAAATGGATTGTTAGAATACGTCAAGATATACATTGCAAAACCACAGACATTTGATGCCCATAACCTAGCTCATTGGAAGAGAGATGTAGGCAAGGTGGGGAGAATAATCTTGGAGGGAGTACGCGACCACATTGTCTCAAATATCCATGGGAAAGAAACTTCTTCCGCAATGTGGAATGCATTGATATAATTGTTTGAGATAACATCGACCACAGGAAACTATTGCTCAAGGATAAACTTCGAAATATTAAGATTCAGAAGAATGACATTATTCCGCAGTATCTAAGCAGGTTCACACAAGTTTGTAATGAACTTGACAAGGTTGTTGTAAATGTTGCAGAAGATGACTCAGTAATCCTAGCTCTTCTAGGGCTTCCCAAAAGCTAGCATAGATACCAAGACTCGGTGAACAGGAGGGAGAAATTACCAAATTGGGAATCTGTACGGTATGATTTGGTACAAGAGGAGATAAAGTGGAACACGTGAGATGGGATTTCATCCAAGGGAGAGGATGAAGAAAAGTTTGCATTGGTTGGAAAGGGAAAGAAGGAAAAGGGAAGAAATCCCAAACCAAACCAGAATCCCTCCAGGGGACAAGAAGAAAGAATTTTCCAAAATTAAATGCTTCAATTGTCTTGATTCCAAGCACCATGTCATGAAGTGTCCACACAAAAAGTCAAGTAAGAAGACCTTAAGAGGAGAAACAAGTGAAGCTTTCTCTTCATAGTTCAAGCTTGACTTCACCCTTATCGCATCCATGGAAAGCACAGTGATGGGGAGTGTGTGGTACATGGACTCAGGTGCATCGTTCCACATGACAGGGTGTAGAGAGTTTTTCAGTGACTTGGAGGAGAAAGATCTCCAGATGCACATCGAGTTGGGGGATGATGGAAGGTACAAGGTGATTGAGATTGATATAGTCATATTTCAGAGGGAGTTGGGATCCCCTCTCAGACTCAAGGATGTCATGTTCATTCTAGACCTAAAGAAAAATCTCATCTTGGTTGCAGTTTTGGAAGACCGTGGTTATGATGTGATCTTCAACAAAGGGAAATAATTATTGAGACACAAAGCCTTGGGACAGGTGAAGCAAATCGGGGTTTTGGTGAAGAACCTGTATAATCTAGATGTGGAATATTGTGCTGCATTAAGCAATAAGGTGGAGAAAGTGCAGAGACACGATGTCAGTGAACTTTGGCACAAAAGACTTGGCCATTTGCATCATGGAACCTTGGAGATTATGCAGCAAATAGCCACTAGCCTCCCTAAAGGAGTACTTGAGCAACATGATGTTTGCAAAGGATGTACCTTGGGGAACTATGCAGAATCCACATTCCATGATTGGGACCAAAAAGCACATGTAGTCTTGGAAATGATCCAGTATGATGTCTGTGGACCTTTCTCGACAACCTCCACTCACAGACACAAATATTTTATTATTTTTATTGATTAACTCTCAAGGAAGTGTTCGATATTCTTCATGCGGAAGAAATATGAGACATTCTCCAAGTTCATAGAATTCAAGGCATTAGTTGAGAAAGAAACCGATAAGAAGACGAAGGCTGTCAAGAGCAATAATGGAGGTGAGTATGTTTCGAATGAATTC
The DNA here is from genome assembly GCA_000404065.3 of Pinus taeda. NCBI lineage: Eukaryota > Viridiplantae > Streptophyta > Pinopsida > Pinales > Pinaceae > Pinus > Pinus taeda. The sequence continues at coordinate 101,729 of APFE031561417.1, read as the reverse complement.
AAAAATTTATGTGTGAAAGAAGGCATTTGAAGAGAGTTGATAACACCCCACAACCCACAACAAAATGGGGTAGTGGAGAGAAAGGACCATAACATTGTGGGAGTTGCGAGGGATATTTTGCATGACCAAGGCCTACCACTGCATTTCTAGGCATAAGCATGTAACATATTAGTCTACTTATAGAACTGAATTCCTCATCGGATTCTTGGTATGATTACACCAGAGGAGGATTTCTCAGGAGGAAACTGGATGTGTCACACTTCAAGATTTTTGGAGGCTCTATTTACTTCCATGTCTCCAAATAATCAAGGAAGAAGATTGAGCCGATAGAAGATTTGCGGGTATTTATGGGTTACATAGAAACTCCACACAACTACCGTGTGTACTTGCATCTCTTAGAATGACAATTGTGCGAAGGGATGTAAAGTTTGATGAGGATAAAGTGATGCAATGCTCTCTTGAGAGGGAGCTTCAGATCCCACAAAAAGAGGAGCCTTAGGAAGTTGTGGAGTAATCACAAATTGAGGAGTAGAGAGTGGAGACATCCACTCAAGTAGAACCATACAGAGAAGGTAGAAAAATAACCAAGGAATTTGATATACTTGTGCATGATGCGAGGAAGAATGTGGGAGCTCCTTAAAATTTGCACAGGCAGAGGAGGTCACTTGAATGGTACAATGGCTACATGGATCTAATGACTGAGCTTGTAGAGACTGAGCCATCCTCTTTCAAGGAAGCAATAGATAAACATGTTTGGGTTGATACAATGGTGGAGGAGTACAAATCCATTGCAAAGAACAATGTTTGGGAAGTGGTCCTAAGACTAACAAATAAATTAGTTGTGGGTTCTAGATGGATCTTCAAGGTTAATCATGCAGCAGACGGAAGCATAGAGAAGTATGAGGCTAGATTTGTGGCCAAAGGATTATCTCAAGTTGAGGGAATTGAGTATGAGGAAACCTTTACTCTTGTAGCAAGGTATTCATCCATTACATCTATTCTTGTAATGGCTCCATAGATGGGGTGGAAAATCCACCAGATTGATGTAAAAACAACATTTCTCAATGGGGTTATTGAGGAGGAGGTGTAAATCGAGCGATCAGAAGGTTTTGAGACATTTTATCAGGAACCTCATGTGTTCAGACTCAAGCGAGCATCGTATGGTCTCAAATAAGCACCTCATGATTGGTACACCAGGATTGAGAACTATCTCACTGATTTGGGCTTCACCAAAAGCGAAGCAGATGCAAACCTCTATCACATCTCAGTAGAAGGTAAATTACTTATTATTGTCTTATATGTTGATGATTTGATTTTAATTGGTGATGAGTAGTTGATCAGCTCTCCTAAGGAGAACCTTGCAAGGGAATTTGAAATGAAGGAAATGGGTCTCATGCACTACTTCCTCGAGTTGCAAGTACGACGAGGTGATGGGGAATTGTTTGTGTCTCAAGGAAAGTATGAAAATGAGATACTATATAGATTCCACATAGAGAGTTGTAAACCCATGGAGACACCTCTAGTGAAAAACTAGAGGAAGCAGGATGCCAATTCAGGTGAAGAAGTGGCTGCTACCATTTATCGACAACTAATGGGTTCACTGATGTATATTGTGAACACATGACCAGATATGTACTATGCAGTCAAACAACTAAGCCAAGCTATAGCTAGGGCAACCGAATTATTTTGGAAGGCATCTAAGCATGTTTTAGGGTACCTCAGAGGCATTACCCAGTTTGGATTATGGTACAAATGGACAGAGAGAGTGAAGTTGTGTGGCTTCACAAATGCAAATTGGGCAAGGAGTCCATCTGACCGAAAGAGTACATCAGGTGGAATTTTTAGTGTTGGGTTTGTAGTAGTTTCCTGGCACAACAAGAAGAAAATATCTATGGCACTCAACTCGACAAAAGTAGAATACATGGATGGAAGTCAAGAAACATGTGAGGTGATCTAGATGAGAAATATAGTTGTGGGAATGTTTGGTCAGATGATCGATCCAACTGTGATCTATTGTGATAGTAAGAGTCGCATTAAGATCTTTGAGAATCTGGTATTTCACGGTCGATCCAAGCAAATAGATATCTAGTATCACCATTTACGGGACTGTGTGCAGAGGTGGATAATATTGATACAATACATTTAGATGGAGGAACAAGAAGCTGACATTTTGACAAAGGCTTTTTCAAGAGGGAAGTTCGAGTCCCATAGGTGTAGGATAGGGGTGGTTGATAATTGTTGAGAAATCTAGGCATAGCAATTAGATGATTTATCTTCTAATGATAACTGCTTGTGAATGTTTTTTACTTCTTTAGATTAGTATATTCTCTTTCGTTAGATTATTATAGTGTTCTTATTCATAAAACAAATACCAAAGAAAAAACAATAAAGAGACAATAGACATAGAATGTAGGCGATCATCCAGGGCCAAAACCTCTCCAACCTGAGAGGAAAACCTAGACGGATTCTTCTTCTTATAGAGACTTCAATTGATGAACACTAAGACCAAGACCCTTGACCTATTTGCCTTTCCAAGACCAAGTCACAAGACCCTTCTTCACTATTTCTCCTTCTTGCCTAAGTCAACACAAGTCAACTTGCCTTACTGCACTTCTTGACTACCCTAAATTTTAGGCTTCTTTCCACAGAACTGCAATCCGTACCTCTACAATTTCGCACATTGAAGGAGATGGAACTAGCTTGGAGGTGTTTCCCTTCTTCGCTATACTTGGAGACTTCTCTAGATGACCTTGGCTAGTAATGGAGCTGATTTGGAGACCCTTTTGGTGACTTCCTCTTGGACTATTTTGACGCTACTGTAGAAACCCTAGTCTTTTTCCACACATGTGAAGGTACCAGCCCAAAAATAATGCTAAACTACTTTGATGAGATACCTCCTTCCTTCGCTTAGCTACAAGCTTCCTTCTTCATGAACTTCACACTTCTTTTCTACCTTTTATCCTTGATCAAAATTTTCTCTCGAGAGTGAAGGTCGAGTTGCCTATTTATAGTGGTTTGTCCATCAAGAATAAGCTAACTTGAAATGGTGCCTAGGACAACATGCCTTTTCTAGAATCATCCTTAGGTTGACTTCAAGGAGTGTTTGTGACAAGGTCTTAGAGGGCTTACGACACAAATAAGTTCTCCTTTACAATGTGTAACATAATCAAATGGGTATTTCATCTTTGACATTGACTCTATAGACTTTTACAACATGATGACTAATCCTAAAGGCTCACAATGGGAGCCTTAACTAAAAATAAAATTCCTTGATCATGTAACCCATGATTCAAGCTTACAAAAATAATTTGATTTTTCTTCTTTACATCAATTACATAAAATCATAATTACATATGTCATTATGAAGATTGAACCTAGTTACAATTTTCAACACTCCATCTTAATTAGGGGGGGTATTCATAATCCATACAAGGTACTTGGACATTCTCAATCTAAAGAATTCTCATAAGAGGATTCAGATTGGTAACCCATATGTATAACATCATATCAACCATAATTGTCATATAGCAATGCCTTGAATAACAACTATATCTCTCCACAAGATCAGAGCACAATGTTGAAGAGACCAATGATGTATAGATACCTTCATCATTGTCTCTCTTGGAACATATCCTACCCGGGTTCTCAGAGTGTGTTCCACCACGACTATTCTTATCTTGGATTCCCAATCCTCAAAGAATATTGTTCCTCTATGACTACTCTTATCTTGGATGCCCTAAATCATCCTAAAAAAGCATTGGATTCCAGATGTTTACCCAATCCTTTATTCTGTCTTCCCAAGTGAAGATAAGAATGCTGTATATATCCATCCCTCTCAACTTAGGGAGGACATACCTATTCCACTTAATGAATGTAACCATTCCTATAAAAGGAATGTACCCAAGCTCCCTCTCAACTAGGGACTTGACTAAGCTCCCTCTTGACTAGGGACTTGCTTCCAACAACTCTTCACGTGGAGATCATGGGATAACCAATTACTTGTAGAACTCCTTCCTTTTATGTCATGAATTTCTTCTTTGTCATAGAGTCTACAACTAATGGGACTTCATTGTAGGGCATAGACCATCCATCACTTTTATTCATGATCCAATCATGTCATCATTTATTTCATCGAAAAGTGATCCATTAGTCCATATCTGGTCTTTCTTCATGCCATGTTTCCTTAAGGATATTTCATCTTTCTACATGGGAATAAGTTGTGGACTGTTGAGAAATGGCAACAAGAAATTCTAGTTTAATTTGTCCTTGAATTAAACTGTGAATTAAAATAGAATTCTTTTCTCATAGAAATTTGAAAATAATTAATTAAGTTTAATTAACTTAATTAATTTAGAGAATCCGAATTGGAAGTCTTTTAGAAGACATGTATATGTTATCCCTAACTTATAGGAGTTGAGGATGTGTTGTAATTAGTTAACTCATTTTATTGAGTTAAGTCCAGTTAAATTAGTTCCAATCAGTTTCAGGAACTAATAGTGAGTAAATAGTTAGTTGGGACACTAGTGACCTAATTAGTGCTACTCCAGTTAACTGAATATTCCACCATTAGAAACTGATGCATGTTGATTCTAAGAAAGACCCAACTGAGACTAGAGTGCAGGGATAGTGTACTAATTATTTTAGTTTTTTTGAGTTGCACTGATAGTGCATGCATTCAGGAACTGATCCTTGAGGGATTGCACTATTTTTAAAGGATTTATTTCCCTTTAAATCAAGCTATCCTTCATAGGAATTACACATTGGAATAAATATTTGGAGAGCTTGTGAATTGGCTAAGCTTTGGCCTTGAGCTTGCTTATGAGTTGGAGATTGAATTTCTTGAGTGCTGGGATTGTTCTAGAGAGAACAAGTATTATAATTTCATCTTGATTTTCCGGATTAATACAAAACAGATAGTGGGGTTTTGAGTTGTGGATTTCCCTGGATATTTGTTGTGTTATGTGCCTTTGATTCTCTTCCTCTATTTATTATTGTTTGCTCAATGCTTATGGGATTCCGCTGTAAAGAGTAGAAGCAGATTCTTGTCTCTTGTTTTAGTAGATTACATGAGCTTATGAATCTATAGGATTTTCTACATGGTATCAGAGAAAGATTATTTTTTGGGCTGAGAGTTTGCAGAGAAGTTCTGAGAATTGATGTAAAGAAATTTCAGAAAAAAAAATTGCAGATTTGGATTCCTTGGGAAAATATACCCAAATTCAAAAAAAAAATCGGCCAAATCGGGCTTCGGATGAGGGAGATATCACTGATTTAAAATAAGATCTCTAGAGGAGATTTCGAAGTTTTGAGTTTTTGGGTTATATGTGAATGTCGAATTTTCATACATGCTTCAGGATCGCCAGATGGTGTTCCATGGGTTGAGGCTTGAGTATGCCTTGGAAAGAAGCTCGAATTTTATAGCATGGAGGGACACTATGGAGGCTGTGCTAGAAGATAATGGCTTGAAGGAATTAATTGATCAAGAAGTCCCCAAGCCAACAGCTACGGATGCACAAAACTTGGCCGAATGGAAGAAGTGTGTGGTGAAGGAAAGGCGGATAATCCTTGAGGGAGTTTGAGACCACATTGTCTCGAGTCTCCATGGAAAGGAAACTTTGCATGCTATGTGGAAAACATTGACGAACGTGTATCAAAATAACAATGATCAAAGGAAGTTGGCACTGAAGGATAAACCTCGTAAGATCAAGATGGAGAATGGCGAGACGATTCCAAAGTAATTAACCAAGTTCACTCAATGTCAGGATGAACTTGGAAGTGTTGGAATCACAGTTGTCGAGGAGGATATGGTGAGCCTTGTTCTTCTTGGACTCCAAAAGAGTTGGCATAGTTATTAGGACTCTTTCAATGGTCGGGAGAAGCTGCCAGATTGGGAATGACTATGGTCGGATTTGATGCAGGATGAGATCAGGAGGAACACCAAGGATGGCTCTTCATCAAGGACTGATGATGAAGAGAACTGTGCCTTAGCAATTAAGGCAAGGAAGGGGAAAGGTAAAATTTCTTGTTCCAAATCAGATTCTTATCATGGAGGTAAGAAGAAGGACATGATGCAAGTTAAATGCTTTCATTGTCACAAGATGGGTCACTTTGATACAACTTGTCCATTGAAGAAGTCCAAGGAAAAGTCCTCAGGAGGAGTGGCGGATGAGGCTTTGGCCTCCAAATTCGAATTGGAATTTTCACTGATTACATGCATGGTGTCTTCAATGGTGGGAAGTGTCTGGTACTTAGATAGTGGAGCTTCTTTCCACATGGATGGCGACAAAGAGTTATTCAATGGTCTTTTTCATGTGATTTTATGCCGAAGCTCTTCTTATAAAATTAATGGATCACAGAAGCCTCAATTCTACAATTATTATTATTATTATTATTTATTTAATTTAATTTTTATTTTTTTTCAGTTGCTAAAGAAGAAAATCACTGAAAAGCCTATTTTGGTTCTACTTGATTTTAGTAAGCCTTTCCAGGTGAAGTGTGATGCCAATGGAGAAGCAATTGGAGGTGTTTTAAGACAGGAAGATAGACGTATAGCCTACTTTGGTGAAAAGCTAATTGATTCCAAAAAGAAATATTCTTCTGATGATAAGGAGTTTTATGCAGTTGTACAGTGATTAAAAAAATGGAGGCATTATCTAATGTCAAAAGAATTTATCCTTTATTTAGATAACCATGTACTACAGTATATTATGCAACCACCAAAGATTAGCCAGAAACATGCTAAATGGGTGGAGTATCTTCAAGGTTTCCATTTTGTTTTGAAGCATATAAATGGCCAATAAAACAAAGTTGCAGATGCCTTAAGTAGGAGGAATGTATTATTTCAAGAGAGTCAAATCCAAGTGTTGGATTTTGATTTTCTTAAAGAATTGTATGAAACAGATCCAGATTTTAAAGAGGCATTTGAAGCTTGTAAAAATCCTATTTTGATAGATAGAAGTAGATGCTTGGATTACTTCTTACAAGATGGGTTGTTGTTTAAGAAAAATCAGTTGTGCATACCAAACTGCTCAATGAGGGAGAATTTAATTAGAGAAAAACATAGTGGAGGACTTACAGGACATTTTGGCATAGAGAAGACTTTTGAACAGTAGAACATATCTTATTTCTGGCCGAAAATGAAATCTGAAGTGGAGAAGTATGTGAAAACTTGCAAAGTCTGTCAATATGCAAAGGGAAGGAGCTAAAACACATGTTTGTATATTCCATTACCAATTCTAGATAGGCCTTGAGATATGGTAAATATGGATTTTGTTTTGGGCTTACCAAAGAATCAAAGAAGTAATGATTCAATTTTTGTTGTAGTGGACAAATTTTCAGAAATGGCACACTTTATTCCATGTTATAAGACTAGTGATGCTTCTCACATTGCCAATTTGTTTTTTAAGGAGGTTGTAAGATTGCATGGGTTGCCTAAAAGTATTGTCTCAGATAGGGATTCCAAATTTGTTGGAAATTTCTGGAGGACATTATGGAAGAAATTGGGAACTAAATTAAGTTTCAGTTCTGCCTATCATCCACAAACTGATGGACAAACTGAAGTTGTGAATAGGAGTTTAGGGAATCTTTTAAGGAGCCTTACTGCAGAACATCCAAAGCAATGGGATCAAGTGTTGGCACAAGCTGAATATGCATATAATGACTCACCTAACAGGAGTAGAAGATAGAGTCCATTCCATATTGTTTATGGAATGCATCCAATAGGAGGATATGAGTTAAGAAACTTGGGAAAATATGAGATGAGAAGTGTAGAGGGTGAAGATTTTGCTTCAGAAATGCACGCAGTACATGAACAAGTGAAACAACAGCTGCAGGATAGCAACATCAAGTACAAAACTAGAGCAGACATGAGAAGAAGAGAGGTGAAATTTGAAGTTGGAGATTTGGTTTTAGCACATCTAAGAAAGGAGAGGTTTGCAAAGAGGGAGCATAACAAATTGAAGTTCAAAAAATTGGACCGTGCAGAGCGTTGAAGAAATTTTTTGCAAATTCCTATGAGATTGAGTTACCCCCTGATGTTGGAATATCACCAATTTTTAATGTTGCAGACCTGTACAAGTATGAAGGTAAAACTGCAGATGGTACAACATAAGATCAAGAGACCCAAGAGATTGAATGGGTAAAACAGTTACCCACAACAAAGAATTTGCAGGCAGAAACAATTCTAGACAAGAAGGTTTTTAAGAAAACAAGGGGATGAAAATAATTCTAGTATTTGGTAATGTGGAAGGATTAGCCAACCACTGAAGCTACTTGGGTTACAGAAGACATGCTACAAAAACTGGGTAGTTGTGTAGATGAACTAATGGACAAGAGCCCATGAAGAATTTTGTCCTCAGGAGTCTGATGCAAGAGCATGAGACTTGGAAGGAAAATATTCAAACTTATTCCAAAAATCCAAAAAAATCTACAGGCAAAGGAGTGGGGTCCTTTAGCCAGCAATTTCCATGCTTTTCTAGTTCAAGATAAGGATAGAATTAAGAATAAAATCATGCTGTAATAATCGCTTATGGATAAGATGTAACAAGCTTTATGCATAATTGCTTTAAATTTCTCTATGTAAAAGGCATGCTTTTGTATGGGATAAGGACCAAGAGGGCTTATCTATTATTTAAAAATGAAATAACGGGATACTCTAGAGAGGTGGTTCTGGAAGCATTATCATCTATAAAAAAAAACCTCTCTGTGCATCTAATTTTATGGTTCCCTGTCAACTGGTATTTTTATGTGTGTATCAGTTCCGGTTCTATTATTTTCTGCGTTTTATTAATAGTGATTCAATCTTCGTTTTCCAATTAACACTTAAGCTTAGGCCTGTTGGGTTGTTTCCCTTTCATATCGACGTGCATGTTCTCTTACATGCATTGTTAAGCTCCACAGCGGAACCTTTGTTTACACAAGAAATCTTTGAAAAATATTTAATCTGGACGTAGTTCTGGACTTGAAATATTATTGAATCTGGTTCATACCCATATTGGGTCCGAACCATTATCACATCGCAAGAACCACAAGTGGAGTGGAAGGGACCTTTGGAACCGCCGAAGTCTGAACTCTGACATCCCGGACCTGAAACATTATAGAGAAGAGTGGAAAGGTTATCGGGTCTGCGATTGTTATCGCATCGCCAGATCGGAACGGAAGGAGCCTAGCATTGGAGTGTTGGAGTCACTAGTAGCGATTTCCGATAATCCACGCATTATCACATGGGGGTTATTGGAGCATTATGTTATTGCTCCGTTCCATGTGAAATTGCTGACAACGATTGCCGATAGTGCTTTTGCATATAGCACAATCTTGTGGAAAATCAGTGCCGATAATGTTGCTCTGTTCCTTTGGAACGAAAAAAACCGTGCTTGTGTATATTGCGTTCTAAATGCATTTCCCTTGTTTTAAAGTAGAAATAGTGTATCTTTATAATTCCTGTGGGATTATAGTCCCGAAGGAAGGAAACAGGCCTGTGATATGTTTTGCGCCAATAACGAAGGTTAGAGTGTAGTAGAGGAAAACTCATGAAGTTGTTAATAGATGATGAATACACCTGTTGAAGTAGAAGGAGAAATTAAACCTGGATTAGAAGAAATTATATCAGGCTTCGACCATTTGTCCATTTCGCCTGCACCCAGGCCACCAATAACCGACATGTTACCTTCGACAAAAAATTGTGTTGGAGGCAAAGGGTTTGAAACTGTTTAAACATCACTAGTAGACAAATTGGACAAACTAGATTCAACTTCACGCAATGGAGGGAGAAAATATGAATGATGACGTAAATCATCCCATGGTCGATCCACACCCATCATTGTTTCCAAAATTGCTTCTTCATATGGTAATATTGTATCCAAGAAATCTAGAGCTGAAGTAGAATCAAGGGTCCAAGCCAGAGCCACATCGCCATCTCACTCTTCTAGTGCAAAAGGAGTGGGACGGTTGTAGATGAAGGTAAGGGCCAAGGGTATGAAAAATAACGAGTTCGAAAGAACTCTTTCCGAAAAGGTCCCCTAGAGGATGAAATCACATTAATTATAGCTGTAGGAGCAGGGAGGTCGAATATATCCATTAACGAAGAGTACATCCCAACTCATAAATTCTCAATAGGTTGACAGGGATTGTCCACCAATGGAACGGTAGAATCCGAAGTTGCATGAGAGTCACCTGAAGAATAATCTAATTGATCAACTCTAACAATCCTCCCCTCATGAGGAAAACAAAGGATGCAGAATAATTATGAAACTATGGCATCCATCTTGTAAATCCAATTCCTGCCTAAGAGGAGGTTATAATCCAGGTTCACATCGACGATTTCTATCTCAATATTCACTACCTTTCCCCCAACACAGATAGGAAAGGTCGGGATAATCCCGTGCGGTCTATGAGAATGTCCATCAAACGCTGTCAAAAGAGTCGGTGAAGGAACAAGTGAAGGTGATCTAATGGCCTTCCAACATGACATAGACATCATGCATGTGGAAGCTCCCTCATCTATAATAGTATGAAAAATATTGGTCTTTCAGTATGTGGACTTTATCTGGAAAGCCATATGGTGAGGAAGTCTCTTTTTGACATTCAACATATCAAAAGTGAGCACTAAAGAATTATTTGGGTCTACTGCACCGATTGCCGAGAGCAAAACACTTCTATGAGCAGGGCACGATTGGAGTACCTCCAATGCTGACATAACACAAGGACTTTGAGCCATATCTTCTACAATCGAGTAGTTCTGGGCTGCCCTAGCATTAGGGTTAAAATTTGAGAGCTTTGCAGAGCCTTTTTGTATCTGAGGTATAGACTCAACAAAGGGCTGCTCAATATGAAATGGTTCTATTGCTTCAGGAACATATTTAGCCTTAGATGTTTCCAATTCACCATAATCACGTGCTCGATAGCGACATCGATATGAGAGCTCATCAGATAAACATTTGACGAATTTTCCTCTTGCTGGTTGCCCCCAACGAAGGTACCAGCATTAGAATTCACGCTAGCAAGTAATCGCTGCCCTTGGGGAAAAGGGTTAGTCAGAAAAGCTTGGGAGATAGAGGACCCTTCTTGTATTAATAAGCACTGAGCGTCTTGCATCTTAGGGCAGAGGTGAGTCAGATGATCTCCATTGCATAACTTGCATGGAAATTTTACCTTTTTCTTGGACACTTTCCTACCCTCTTCGATATCATTGGGTTTGTTTGCATTGCCTTTTCCTTCTTGGTTCTTCTTCTTACCTCGTCCCTTTCCCATTGGGTTGTTGATTTCCTTTGGGGTTAGTGGTCTGGACGGCATTTATAGAGGTAGGTTGGGAAGGTGTAGGTATAGATGGTGCTGCCTGGGTAGAAGAAGCAATTTCTAGAGACAACTGTTGTAATTGATTCAATAGGTTCACCGTGTTAACATCAATCGGTCCGACTATACCATCGGCATGGGGACCTGGTTTCGATTTGGCTAAATCGACCTTAGATCTAGGAGCATCAGGTAGAATTTTCTAAAGAACCCCAGAATAAGAATATATTAGTTCCAATTGCTGGGCTCTGAAAATGGCCCGCTCTTCCGTATAAACACCGGAGATAGACACATCCTTTGAGATCTCAGGTTGTAATGATTTGAGAAACCATTCGATAAGGAACTCTGGTGGGATTTTAGCTTTTCCTCCTCCTCCATTCTTGGATGTGATTTGAAATGTGAGTTGCGGTGTCTTGTTGAAAGTTAGCCAGAAGTTCAGTTTCGGCTTCATATCGGACAGGCAACTGAAAATTGTTCAAAAAGACATTAGCCAAATCACAAAAAGAAGTATGGGTGCCCCCCAATAACTCTATATACCATTTGGCCGTATTTCTAGTTAGGGTGCACTGAAATAACCTCAACCTGATTGAATCATCTATTAGGTAGTTGGATGAGCACCGTAAGTGAAATGCGGTTATGTGGTCTCCCGGATCTTCACCACTCTTCTCTTCGAATTTTGGGATATCCGAGGGAAGTTTAGTTGGGACCGGAGGCTAAGATAGATTGTACCGAATCAGATCATTTGTCAATTTAGTTAAGTCTGGCAAGTTCAACGTGGCTAGAAAAGGGAGTCGTGGCGGACCTTGGGAATTCCATCCAGTGTGGGTGGGGTTCCCAAAGGTTTGAAAAGAATGACCTGGATTTTGAAAAACACTAGGTTGCTCGAAGTAACTCATAGAGCCTACTGAACTAAAAGGTGCTCCTTGTGGTCCAACAAAATTTGGAGTTTGACCAACTCCTACCAAAAATCCTTTGTAACCAGTGAAGTTACCCCCTAACGAGGTGTTAAAAGGAGCTGATAGCCCCTGATAAGGATTCCATACGTTAGTAAAGGGTGGAAAATTATGAAACAAATTAACTAAAGAATACGGCACATTCCCTTGTTGGCTGAAATAAAATTTATTCTCAACTCCTATCCCACTAACCACAGGGTTTGTCCAACTTTGGAATGGGTTATTACCTTAACTTGTAAAAGAAAAAGGCATTGACCCAACTATTGGATTGGAGTATGGTATATGACCACTTCCAAATGGGAAACCCTGAAAGGAAGTTGATCCACTCATCATGGATGTGGAGGCGGTCGATGGTATGTTTAAAGGAACTAAAGGAATCCCATGAGATGACATTCCATAAGGGATAAATCAAAAACTGGATGCAGTAATCTAAGAACTTCCACTCATTGACAGAATGGAAGTAGACCCAAATATAGTCGTGCTGGTAGTAATAAAAGGGATGGAAATAGTTCCTCATCCTTGTATAGATATGGGAGTCTGCACACTCTCAACACTCGTCGTAGATGCCATGCTTCCAGCAGTGGTCATCGAAGGAATAGATGGGTGTAAACCTAGGCTCAAAGGGCTATGAGTCGGGGTTCCGATGTACAATAGAACGTCTGGATGATTAGGAGGAAGAGGAGAATTCAGAGCCGCAACCGTCTCTGAAAGCTCTTCAACTTTGATATTATCTTCTGACTGAAAAATTACTTGAGAAATAATTGGTGTGTTCCTCTCTAACTCTCTATTGGTGCCAGGTCTATCTTGTGAATTAATGACCCCAAGCGAAGGATCAGTCTTCGATGCGCCTGCTTCCACTGGTTAAAAACCACTGGTAGAATTGCTCTTACGCCTTCTAGGAGAAGGCTCGGGACTTGTAGGTGATAGCCCACGCAGTCTCCTAGACTGTCGAGATGGTCGATCAACCACTTTAAATTATTTAAAAGATCTACTTAAAGACTCAAAAAATTATAAAGTTAGGTTGACTAGGAGAAAATAACACTCACTAAAAAGTCCCTAAAGATATTAGCAATCAAACAAATCTTGAGTATTTCCACTCTAGGTGATTAGAGCCAGACACCAAAAATAAGAAAGTTAATAACAAGGGCCTTCCGAAAATAGACTAGGGTAATTACACCCCAGGCCTACTAGCGAAGGTATCAAAGGCAGTTACACTGACCTCTAGACAATAACCTTTGCCAGTGCAAGCACCCAAGCTTCGTAAGGGCACCCTCTAGAAGTACTCCTGAACATGATACAACGTCAACCTCAGGTGCCATGGGATTCCCCTCCACAACCACCTGTGTGATCCCTAGGATAGGAAACTATGGTAACCAACTCGTATCAGAAGCTGAGCGGAACAGTTGTGAGGCGGGATCCGGCAAGTAAGAGAGGGGGTATATCTCGTCCTTATCTTCACTCTCCCTTGTGCTTTACTCCCAATTACAGAGCTTTCCTGGTCTCCCTAACACTATTGAATTTTGTTCATTAATCAAACTTCTATGTTTTGTAATTTTGAGTGGCCTTGGAGAGTTAACTCTCCTCTTGCCTAATCCAAGGCCCTAATAAATCTAAACTTGTTGGTGTATTCTGATGACAACATAAAAGTTCTAGTTTATTTTAATTAATCGCTTGATTTTAATGGCTGTTCTTTAAGTCAAGGGTAAAGATGAGAGTGAAACCAATGATGTTTGTATGATGCAACATAAATCAATGAAAAACTACCTACATGAATGTAGTCATTTTTTCTTCGATGAAAAGAGATCTCTATACGGGTTCTACGAAACTTCCATAAAGCAAAGTACTTTTTCTCTTATTTTCTTGAAACTCACTTCACACACCCAAAAACTAAAAGACTATGAATGCTTTAACAATGCAAACTACCCTAATGAAAGATATAATGGAGATGCAAGATCCTAAATAACACTCAAAAAGCAAAAGCAATTGTTTATAACTAACAATGAGCCAACTTAAGTACTAAAGAGGATACAAATTTTGAACACAAAATTCTCTCCAAACAAGAAGGACAAATTGTAAAAGATCGCAATTCACTTTCAACAAAAAAAAGAAACCATAAACCAAACTTGGTAAAAGAAAAATAGAAACAAAGTTTGTTGAGATCTTTTCTTTTCTAAAGAAGCAACTAAAACAACTTTTTGAAATCACCAAAATGCTATTAAAACTCAAAAGATCGAAAAAAGAGCACAAAGAGTCTTTGCAAGTTACAAACTCGAAAATGAATGAAAACTTGAGCAAAAAGACTTCAACTTGTACAAAACGACCCAAATAGCAGCAAAGAGTTTGACAAACTGACCAAGAAGCCAGGAAAGAAATACTTCCAAATTCATCAAAAAGACTTTCAAAAAGTAAGAAATCTATGAGGCCACAAAACAAAGGATAACAAAGCAAGTAGATTTGAAATCCGGGCTTGACACTAAAACTGAAAACAATCTCGTGTTCTGGAGGACCAGAATAATCAAGAACTTCAGGACGAAGTCTTGTGTGCCAAAACACAAATTACGAACTCGCTAAAGAAGAAAACCTAGGCCAAATATTTTCAATGAGGAAGAGACTTCGAAATAATAAGCTTGGAGAATAATTAAATTCTTCAGACAACAATTAACCACACAGAGACTGAAAAGACCAAGCAACAAATCTATTTGGGATGAAAGATTTGAAAAAACAAAGCAAAACTTTGCATATGTGACTGTGTGCAAACATAGAGGCGTGCACACACACTCTTGACACATGAAACAGTTCACTTTACAGAAGCAAGCATGTATACGTGACTATAAACAAAGTAAAGAGCATATACAAAGTTTTGCAAGAAAAAATAAAAAACAAAGTCTGATCCAAAAGATCAGACTTGAGGCCTAGGACTCTAGTAGACCAAATAAGACTGTAACCACAAGCAAACCAAAGATTGAGCCTTGATTGAGAATGAACAACTGAAACCAGGAATAACAAGATTGTTATCCCCAACAGAGTCGCCAATTCTGTTTCGGGTGAAAGCACCCTAGGGATTTAGGTTAGAACCCTAACAGAGCAGAAGCAAACTACAACAAGAAATACTCAAACAGCTCAGGCAAGATGCTTATATTATCAAACTATGTAAGAGTGACCGTACTTAGATTTCCTTCGTTCGAGTAGGTCCCGCAGGGTTCAGACCCTCTGCAACTCCCGATGTTCTTCAAATCTGAAAATCATTCAATTCGAACATATTTAACAGTATAGAAGTAAAGCATATTCACGAAATTGACTTTATATCATATAAACAAATGATTGATCATACATCAAAATGACATTCATATATGAATTAAAAAATAATTTGGTTCATAGAAATAGTTAATTTCGGAAACAAGACAACATTTATTTTATTGCAGTAAGCTATAAATAACACGAAGAGTATTCACCTGAGTCTTTCTCTGGCTCTAAGTGGAACTGTCCTCCAGATTCGTCCTATCCCAGCCTTCAACAATCTTCTTCCATCACCAACACCATGATATCTCAAGCAAAAGGAAGGATATCTATAATCAAGGAAACAAGGGTTTCCTGAAGCTTGGGGAAGTGCATGAGGCACAAGGATTCATCAGACTTAGTTAGGGATAATCTCAGTATAATAACTCTATCTCTTCTCCTCCTTAAGGCCTTCCCATAGAGGTCTAGTTATACCTCTCCCATTTAGTTTTTTAGTTGGGAAACTGTTGGACCACGAGGTAATCAGCAGGTAAAACTCATGAACTCCGCCCAAAATTAAGGAAATTTAATTTTTTAAGTGTTTTAATACATATACGCAGGTTGGGGATTGATTGATCTACATGTACACGCTTTTAGCTCAAGGAAAAGTAGCGTATAGGGAATAAAACACTGTTTTTTTATATATTTGGACCAAGTCTGGAAGGAGGGGTTGCCTTAGGCCATAAATAAAGCATCATATATATCAAGAGTGGTAAATGGTGCTACAACAATAAGGTAGAAGATGGAGAGTCAAAGAAGAGGGAACACTAAGGGAAAGATGATGTGTAGAGGGGATTTTTGAAATTTTTTGTTTGTTTTAGTCTAGTTGTTTCTGTTTTGTTGAGTTTAAGCATGACCATGCTTTATATGTTTTTTGTCATGTGTTCTACTTGCTCTAATTTGTTTTGCATTTTTGTTCATTGTTTTTGTAATTTGGTGTGGGTTTGTCATGTTGGTTGTGTGCAAGAAAAGGAAGGAATCATGTAGATGGAGGTTATTGTTCATAAATGAAGTAATTAACTATAGTTGTACATAGGAAGGTGAAGTGGTGAAGATACCATAAACACAAAAAATGTGAAAGAAAGGATGACACACTATGATTCTGCATTAATTACAAGAAATTAAATAAAGCTACAACGAAGAAGTCAATTGGAGTTATTATGGATGGTAGGGAGGAAGGAATGGAATCCCCTCCACCTAGGTTCAATTCCCACAAGTGACATGACTGATTTTGATAGTATTGATAGTATATGCATATTCCTAATATGGAGTACATAACAATGTATCTGTGAAAAAAATAAGGTTATAGTGAAGAATAAATACCCATTGTCTAGAATCAATGGTCTATTTGATTAGTTGAGAGGAGCCACAATGTTTTACAGGATACATTTGAGATCTGGCTATCATAGAGTCAAAATTAAAGATGAATACATCCACAAGGCAACATTCAGGATGAGAACATCCACAAGGCAACATTCAGGATGAGAATATGTGACACTGTGAGTTTGTGGTTGTGCCATTTGGGCTCACAAATGCCCCAGCCACATTCATGTACCTAATGAACAACGTCCTCAACCAGTGTCTAGACAAGTTTGTGCTAGTTCTTGTTAATGATAATTTGGTTTATTCAAAATCTAAAGAAGAACATGAAGAGCACCTAAAGGTAGTGTTGTAATTACTGTAGTAACAAAAAATGTATGTTGAACTTAGTAAATGTGATTTTTTTCCAATCACAAGTGCAATATTTGGGACATGTCATCTCAAAGGAAGGAGTAGTTGTAGATCCCGAAAATATCAAGTCATAATGGAGGGGCATACTCCTTAAAATATTATGAAGGCATATCCTTCATGGGATTGATTGGAAATTACCAACGATTCGTTCAAGGTTTTTGAAAGATTGGGCATCTAATCGCAACTTTACAAAAGAAAGGAGTCAAGCTTAAAAAAACATTAAAGTGTGTAGCTAGCATTGAGAAGCTCAAGAAATTTCTCAAATATGCACCTATTATGAGAATAATGGACCCATAGAAGGATTTCCTAGTTTGCTCAAATGCCTATAAGGAAGAACTAGGTTGACTCTTGATGTAAGAAGGACATGTAATTTGCTAAGAATCAAGGAATTAAATGAGCATGAGAGGAACTATGTCACTCATCACTTGGAACTAGTAGTATTCATGCATGCACTAAATATGAGGAGGCACAACTTTATTGGAAGAAGATTTGTACTGATGTGAGATCATGGAGGATCGAGATGCTTGTTTGATCAACCTAAGCTAAATGCTAGCTAAGTCAGACATTTGAATTTAATTAATGAATTTCATTTTGAAGTAAAGTATATTAAGGACGAGGAAAACTAGGTATTAGATGCACTTAGTAGAAGTCTACAAGTAGCCCACTTGGAAACTGTGAGCACTTGTGAATTGACACCAAAGAAAGGTTCAAGAGGCATTGCTACATGATGAGAATTTCTACTATGTAAACGAATGATTATAGCAGGAACTAGAAGGAATGATAAGCAAGAATTACAAGCCCATTGATGATGGTATATTTTTTCAAAGATAAATGGTATGTACCCTGTGTGTTTGACTTGAGGAAGCTCAAAATGGATGAGTTCCACAAAATAACTTATTTAGGTCATTCAGGTTATTAAAAAATGATAACGACCATAAAGAAATTGTATTATTGGTTAGGAATGAAGAAGGAGACAACTGAATATATTTCCAAGTTCCTGAATGCCAACAAGTCAAAGTATAATGCAAAGATCCAATGGGATAATTACAACCAATTCCAATTCCTGAGTGAAAATGGGGAGTCATTTCCATGGAATTCATCATCGGATTGTTGAAGACATCTAATGAACAAGATGCCATTATGGTGGTAGTGGAAAAAATGAGCAAGGCAACTCATTTTATAGTTATTAATTCCACTCACAAAGCCATTGACATAGCCCATATTTTTATGATAGAAATGTTCAGGTTGCATGGAGCAAGAAGATCATTTCGGATTGGGATGCCAAATTCACTTCAAATTTTTGGAAAGAATTGTTTGTTGGTTTTGGGATTTAGCTAGCTTTTAGCACAACATATAATCCTCACACATATGGTCAAACTAAAATGGTAAACATAATTCTAGAAGACATGACAAAGATGTATGTCATGCATCATCTAAATATGTGGGAATAATTCCTACCAATAGCTAAATTTGCATGCAATAATGGGTACTAAGAATCACTGGAAATGAGCCCTTCTAAGGCACTATATGGTAGAAAATGCATCCCATTAAATGGGATGACCCAATAAATAGAGTGATGCTTGGAGCTGACATGCTGAGGGAAATCAAGCAATAAGTGATTAATATCAAGTAGAAGTTCAAAGCAACTCAGGATAAGAAAAATAGTTATGCAAACCAACAAATAATACACAAAGAATTCCAAGTGGGAGAACATGTATATATTTGCATCAAACCAAGAAAGATCTCACTAAAAGTGGGGTCATGTGATAAATTAGCACACGTATTTTGTGAACCTTTCAAGATTTTGGAAAGAGTGGGACCAATAACTTGTAGACTGGTCTTGCCTCCCACAGTGAAAGCACATAATGTATTTCATGTTTCTTTTCTTAATAGTATGCGTGATACTAATCATGCGATTGATTGGTTTGTGATACAGGTGGTATATGAAGGAGAATTTCAGCTCGAACCATTGTGCATCCTAGACTAGAGATAGGTCATGATCTAGAATCAAGTAATAAAGTAGGTCAAGGTGCCATGGAAGCACTTTATACCTGATGAAATAACATAGGAATTTGCAAACCAAATGAGGGAATTCTACCCATTTTTGGTTTATAGAACACTGAGGATGGTGTTTTTTAAGGGGGTGGGGTTTGTAATAGCCCTCACTTTTACCCTTGTTTTTGTAATTTAAATTATGACTTTAGTGCCAATGTGGAAGCCACAACTGGCGGATACAATGTTTAAACATTTAATTTTGATCCCTTTTGGTTGTTGACTGAAGGAGGGCATGAACTTATGGATCCAATGTTCTAAGGGATCTTGCATGCCTTGAAAGGCCACAAACCTAGTGTGGATTTAATTGTTGAAGTCATTTGCAGACCAGAATGAACCACTCATTGAAAATTTCAATTATATTAAGTGAATGGGGAAGGGCCAACTTGCTAACAACTGGTTTATGAGATGCAATTGGGGGAAGAGCCACTCACTAGAATAAAATTAAGTGATTCCATTGGGGTGGTTCCCATTTCCCCTAGTGGATGGATGAGCCAAGCCTGCACCTCTCAAATGCACTGATGATCCAAGCTTACGCCCTCTCAAACACATGAAGGGACACAAGGGAAAATATATAAGTTCACAGTTGAAGAGAATGGGGGTTAGATTTTTCTAGTTGAAGATCATAGGTGGGTTTTGGATTGGATGGTTCTTAGTGAGTAGCTCCCATTGGTTGATTCCACGACTCTTGTGTTCTCCCTTACTAAGTATAATTCAACCAACTTCTCACCTAGATATAGTCATCCTTTTTCCCTGGAGTGCACTTAGTTAATCATGGGGAGCATGTGGAAATTGTGGAGCAGTGGTAGAAAGAAGTGGAGTGGCATCGAAATTTGTGTACAGAGCATGTGAAATCAAAGTTACAAACCAATACCCTAAATATTTTACCTTGAATTACATCCTTGTAAATTTTTGGTGATATCCGTTGTGAATTATGTTTGAGGCCACTGGATTGTGTTGTCTAAGCCTATGTGGTTACTGGAAGGCTCAATGGATGACAAAATCACTTTGGTGCTTACGATATAATTGATAAACCACCTGGACATGGCATTCTGAGTCATTGTCTTGCTTGTTGTGTAGCTGATAAATCACCTGGACAATGTACTGTAGACACTTGTGATGCTTACTATGAAAAGAAAATTGATAAACCACTTGGATAGTGGATTCCAACTACTGGGCTAAGAAATACCCAATATGGACCTTGGGTGAATCCGTATGAATGAATTCAAAATAAAGAGTGGATCATTGTGGTGATTACTGCTAGAGGGAAATTATTAAACCACTTGCAAAGTGGACTCCGTCTTCTGAGTATTGAACCAATCCTTTGGTGTGAATTCCTTCAGAAAACATTCCTTATACATTGGATTCCTTATAAGAATGTTGCCGTGTAGTTGGTCTATGGTTGGGTGGAGAGTGGAAGTCCCTCCTTCAATTTCTAGCCATCTTAAAACACAAAGATAAGTAGATTTCATTTGCACATGTTCAATGTTATTCTTATCAATGGTATGATATATTGTATGTAGATGATTATGCTCAGTTAGTTTGGATTGTGTTGTTCAATATTATGCTTATGATTGATATCAAAACATGTTTGATTATTCTTAGTTAGTTTGGATTGTGTGTCTAGCATTATGTTTATGATTGAATATGAATCTATGTATTCTCAATTAATTTTTTATCCTAGTTCTCTACATAAGTTTAATCAGTTCGCAAGAGGAAAACAGTGGCTTATGAATGTAGTAGTTCATTTGCTTACAATATTTATGATGTTTGATGGATTACAATTGTCCTTATATTGAAATGAGAGCCTATGTGTTTATGCTAATTTATTTATCCTTGTAAAGCTATGAAAGTTATCAAATTTTAGTGTTGGGGATTTACCCCTTCTTGTTTCAAAAACCTGTAAATTTTGTTTTATGGGCTTTACCATTGTTACTGGTCATTACACAAAATTAGCGGTTTTAGGACCTTGGTCCCTTGTGCCACACACACACACAAAGCACTG
Source organism: Pinus taeda (assembly GCA_000404065.3). NCBI lineage: Eukaryota > Viridiplantae > Streptophyta > Pinopsida > Pinales > Pinaceae > Pinus > Pinus taeda. The sequence goes on along the minus strand of APFE031561417.1, from coordinate 80,426 downwards.
GATTTCGGGGTATTCACCCCTTTTTGTTTTGAAAAACTCCATGACATGGCATTTTATCGATCACGAGAGTTTCAAGGAAGAATAATGCACCACATTCATGAAGTATGGTGGAGTCTCATCCTGAGAGGTCGATGATTGGACCCCCTGTATGTTGGATCGAGCATGTATACATCACATAAGTAGAAGGGGGAGGTTAATAGCCAAGTGCCTAGTCTATTGTGTTTTTGGCCCATCAGACCCCACCCTATAGGCCTTTGAACTATAACTTAACACCTGCGAAGGTATGCTAATCTGATGGTGGAACCTTTTCTGTAGGAACTATGCCTTGTGGACCCCATCGAGCCATCGGACCTTCAGAAGTCAACCAAAGTTATGTCAATTCTGATAGGAAACCTGACTCGACATGATGATGTAAGCAAGTGGACCCCATTAGGATGTTGGGAATCGGGCTATCGAGAATTCAAAGAAGTTGTTTGGAGAAGTTTGTAGCCAAGAACCGACCCGACATATGTAAGTGTGTGGACCCCACTGGGCCTTTGGATTTTTGGGTCATTAACTATTAAAATATTTAAGTAGAGAGTAAAGCATACATACCTTACTTGATAGGATGTGGAATAGTGGACTTCCCACGATAACCATCAACCTGTTAGCCTTACATTATAACTCAATTCATGTGCATGGCGAGGTATGTGTACTAGTTTGTTGACAGATTCCCTACCCAGTGGAATCATGTCCTATGGTCCCCACATCGGCTATTAGGCCATTGGGCCTCGACTAGTTTACACAATACATTGATATGTTGACCACCCAACCCGAGAAGATATGAGTACCACGTGGACCCGACATGGTAGGGGTGTGGTACCATGTGGGCTAAGCGGGGGCCACGTGGATGCCATGTGTATTCCGATTAACGATATGGCCTCTTTTAATGGGCTAAAATTCTAAGAGGCATAACTTTCTATTCGCGACTTAGATTGAGGTAAAATTTATATCATCAGAAAGATATCAACGAGTTGAATGTAATGATGGAATTAATTTTAAGATTCAAAGACACTAAGAAAAATAACTTATTTCAACCCCATCTTCATAACATACATTGGAGATCAGGTTTGACAAGTAACACTTCCATAGCCCGAGATGCATAAGGGCGTGGAAGGTTGTTACAAATGCACTATATGAAATAATACACTAGTGCATTGAATTAAAAGGCATACCAAAATTAAGGTGAAATTTAAACTAAATAGATAAACAAAATTTACCTTGGTCAATATTCCATTTCTACTATCTTTCATTGTTTTCCTTCCTTTTGAGCATTGATTCTCCTTTTCACTGCACCCTTACCTTGAAGTCCAATGCTTTTGGATAGTGAATTTTGGTTTGGATTCTCCATCCACGGTGAATTAAAATTCTCAATTTTATTTTGGAAAACCATCGAGATATTTTTTTGCATTTCCGCAATCATGTCTTATTGATTGCTAAGAGAAAACTAGGTGGTTTCTTTATTATGCCTTACTCTACATTTATATGGTTTTGTTTTTCTTTTAGTGTAAAATTAGTTAATTTTTTCAAAATTTTAAAAATGTTAGTTGGACACCTAAAATGGTTTTGATGCACCATTTTTGGTGCATGAATACATTACATTGTTTCAACACATTTTTTTTAGCAGTGCACCTTGATGGTGTAGCACATCATGCACTAATAATGATGCTAAGCATAAGACATTTTATTATGGTGCATCCTATTAAATTGAGTCTCTCAATAAGATCTATGAGGTGCATTTAATTTGATCAAATGTGTGCACTTCTCATTGCATCAATATTGGTGTACTATACCCTGCATTGACATCTTTGTCTCCCCAGAGTGGTAATGCATTATTGAACAACCACATGTGATGTGGATCTTATAAATTTTTTTTGGCTGCTTGGATGTATCAATTGTCAATGTAGAGAATAGCTCACCAACATGTATGGGTCCATTGTATTGGTGTGATAGCACATCTTTACATTCATCATACATAAGGCACCCCATCATCCTAAATGTGCTAAATAGATCAAGGAGAAATCAACCTACATTACTCAATGCCTTCGATTAACTAGATGCATCATTTATCGTGTAAGTAGACCACATCACATCATTTGTATGCAACAATTTTTCATGCATTATTGGATGTAATGTTCATTTTGCATTATTTCCATATCAATGCATCATAATATCCTTACGAACACTTGTCTTCATATCACGGTACAATTGTGTAGCTTATACACACAATTAATGAAGCATCGAAAATGGAATGGTGCATTGTACTTATGAAAGTGCACACCATATTTGTGATTATCTGGGACTGACATGTTTTAAGATTGTTATTATTATGTATGCATCAATATATACCTATGTATGACACTTTTAACACAATTTCTACTATGTAGAACACCAAATTTGAAATTACATATTGAATTGATTGTAACATTTTTATATGGAGGCTTCTATGAGTAGAAATATTTAGATAACTGTCTTCTTGACCCATCACATAAAATTTTTTATTGTTGATGTGTTTCAAACCAACCAATGCGGTTCATCATCAAGATGATTTAGATGAATATATTTTGACCCAACGAGGGTATAAAAAAGGGTGGGGGGGAGAAGCTAGGTCAAATGTCCAAGAGCTATTCAGTGTTTTGAATATCCTTACTACTAGAGCCCTTAGGATTTTTTATGATCTTCATATCAATGATGAGAAAGCTCATCTTTTAGATTTTTTCATGAGCAAGGGTTATAGAAAGCATCAAGGCTTGAAAGCCTTCCAAAAGGTGACAAAAGCGGCTAAAGGACATAGAGCTAAAATTTATTCCATCAATCCCATTGCCACTATCCATATTCTTTTTTTTCAAGGAACCACAGACAAGTTGGCTTAGGTTCTTAAGAAAAAATAATATCTTTGTGACCTTTAAGCCTCTTACGACTATTCGGTCTTCCCTCAGGTATGTTAAAGACCAGATTAACCCCTCTAACTCTAAAGGGGTTTACATGATCCCATGTTCCCGTGGGAAGCCTTACATAGGTGAGACAAGTCGTTTCATCAAGCATAGAATTTAGGAGCATGCTATGGATATCAAACTTATTCGTTATCAATCTTGAACTCTTGCTGAGCATTCTGCAAATACTAAGCATCACATATGTATAGAGGATGCTTGTGTCCTAGCTAAGATTCCTCAATATCATCACAAAAAGTTTAGGGAAGCCATCGAGAGAGAGAAATGGGGAGCCAACAATCTTAACAGGGATGACAACTAGAGAACCAATAGAAATTGGATCTTTTCTCTCTCCTCAAGATATTCTTCTTAATTTGCCTCCTTGGTTCTTTAGTTTTCATCCTTTAGTTTTTTATTGTTCTCATTCTTTTCCTTATTTTTTGAGGCTATTTCAATCATTCTTGTTGCGCCGAGAGGCGTCGTTGAGCCCAAAATGGGAGGGATGTTGTAATATAATGTTTAGCATTTCCACTAAGTGAAATTACATAAAATAAAAATTAATTTTAATAAAGAGATTAATAAATAAAATAAAACAAAAAACTATTTAAAATATATAAATGTAATGTAATGGAAACATTTTAACTTGGTTAAAATAAAAATAAAAAATAAAATAAAATAACAATAAAAATAAAAATGACCCATGGTATTGACCCATGGTATTCATGTGGAATATAGCTTATTTAAATGGGGAAATTAAGCTATCCTAGATTCATCTTAACTCCATATCTACCAAGCGCCCAAAGGGATCAAATCTCTTGTTATGCAAACCTCTTTTAGAGTGAAAAGAAATTTGATCCCTCTTTGTAGATCCAAAGCTAAAATGGATCCACGCTTGTTTATTTGTACTAATACTAAATGACTTGCATTACTGCTTATCACCTTTGGTTAATTTTCATCCTTGGTTATTTATTTCCTATTATATTTAATTATGACAAGACTATTATTAATAGTTATTATTAGCCCCTTGTTTATTTTTGTTTTAGGCTTCTTTATTATACCTACCGCGAGGCTAGTATATTGCAATGGGTAAGTTCCCAACTTTATTAATTAGTCAGCTATATCATATATTTTTCCTTTTTCTAAAGTTTAACTTTAGAAAAACATTTTTATATTTTATGGTACTTAATTTATTTGTAACATTATTGGCTATTCATTTTTACATGTTATTGGCCATAGCATTCGGAGTTGAGCCATGTTGTAGTGTCTATAATCTCCTTGTTGTGTACTCCGCGTACTGCACGTTACATTTTGCATTAATACATTCATTCAAACTACTTAGATCTGTGAAATTTCTTGTGATCTGCGTACATTAATATAACTTTAAAAGTTCTCCACGAAGGTTAAATAGCTTGCATGTTCATTACTCGTTTACATGTTTTTTCCAAAATATTACATAAGCAATTTTTATATTTTTTTCAAATATTTAAAATTATTTATTTTATATTTTATTGGTTAACATATTGAGGATCTTATGAGCAAATTGATGACCATTTTCTCGAGTGAGGTAGGATTTTAATGCACACATGTTTTGAAAATTAAATATTTATTAATAATGTTTACAATAGTTAACTCTTGTGATAAAGTGCATTGGACCAATATACGTCTTTAAACTTGCCTGAGGATGGTGGGGAAACTTATATGCAGACTAAGACATGCTATTACAATGTTGCTATTCCTCATTGTACATATGTCTTTTTGAGATGACCTCGTGTTTTAAATATACAATTATAAAAATGTTTTACACAATATATTTATTTAATTTGTTCTTAATCTATGTAAGAGACTAATTCAGTCTTAAAAACTATGAAACCATTTCACTCTTAGAAATCGTGACTGAGGGGCATCTAACCCATCAAAATCACAAGGAGATTACACCAGCCATACGAGCCCTTAACATGGTTATATTTTTCCCACAGAATTTCTAACCGGTGACCTTCACATAATGGGGTGACTTACAGTACACAAGCCCTTAACATGGTTAGATTTTTTCCCACAAATTTTCTAACCAGTGACCTTCACATCATGGAGTGACTTGCAGTACACAAACCAATTTGCTCTTAGACTTGTTCATTTTTGTTAATTTCTTAGTTTCTTTTGCTTGGTTTATTTACTCTCCTTCGCCAACTTGTGAATATACTTCTAGCCTTCAATTGAGATTTTTATTGTAACATGTAATGCAGTTTTTATTTCATTGCTTTACATAATCATTTTTTAATCTATTTTAGCTATTTTAGTTATTTAGTTTAATTAAGTCAATATTTTGATATAGTTTTATTATTTTGATATTTTGTATCAATATTTTGATACAAATTGAGTGGGCTTAATGGTTAAGAGTATGTGTTTCCTCCTAATAGGTCACAGGTTCAAAACCAGAAGGGGGTAGAGTATGTATGCCTTCCTGGACTTAGCAATCAAATTGCAAAGGTGGGTCCCTCATCCCACAATCAAGGGGGTCTCATACACCAATTTAGTGTCTCGCTTGGCCGTGACCTTAAAATTGGATAATAGTAATAATATTTGATGTTTTGAATTTAATACTCGTACACATGCATATCATCGATATTAATCATTATTAATGTGTCATTAAGATATATTAATTACATTATTGATATTTTTAGATTAAATATAAATTACATTATTAATCTTTTTAGATTAATTATAAATTATATTATTAATATTATTAGATTAATTATAAATTACATTATTAATATTATCAGATTAATTATAAATGGAATCATTTTTGAATTTAAAAATAGATTTAAATAATTTTTGAAGTAATTTTTTCACTATATAACTTAAAACAAATTATATTTTAATTTAACCAATTAGAAAACAACTTTTAATTTAAAACAATGCCTTTAAAAAATATATAATAAAACATCCATGATAAAAAAACTATATTTTAATTTAATAAATTAGAAAACAAGTTTTAACTTAAAACAATGACTTAAAAAAATAAAATAAAACATCCATGATATTTTTTTAACAATAACATTCATATACTTCAATTTTTATTTTATATATTTTTATACATTTATTTTATTTTATTTAAACATGTTCTAGCATCCATGATATGCATGGACAACCATTCTTACAATCTCCTCTTAAAGAGGATAATATAATGTAAGGGAAACCTTATTATTTATTATTTTGTTGGTTTATAAATTATAATAAATATATTTTATTCATTTTAATATTTTTATTTTTTGATGTTATTTTTTTATAAATAATATATTTAGTATGAATAAAATTATAAATAAATATAAAACTGATTATGTATATTTCATTCATATACATGTGTATATTTACTGTTGGTGAGTTGTGAGACTAAAATGAACAAGGAGCATCTGTGTCCTAAAATTATAATAGGATCTCATCTCAGGGTCATATCAATTCTTAACATGGTTGGATTTTTTGTACTCACCTTCACATATAAGGAGCGTCTCAACAAAAACACTCTATCCCCCATTATTTTAGGTCTGATGGGTAATTTTTTTAATTAATAATATTATGTATTGTTTTAATATATTTTTGTCTTGAGATATATTAAAATCTTAAAATACACACCTTTTTTGTTTTTGCTATAACTTTTTAGTCCCTAATGAACACGTTTCATTGCCTAACATATTTTCAAGTCTTAAGATTGATTCCTGCTTCTCCAAAAAACCAAAGTGGTGCCCATATTCTCACTAAGAATAAATTATATGAATACTAGGCCATGTGTGGGGGTTCAAGGTGTTGTTTGTGGTTCAAGTTTTCATGTGTGCTCAAGGTGTTATTTGTGGCCGTAGCCAATGTGTGTTCAAGGTATTGTTCACGACCTTTGCTAATGTGTGCTCAAGGTGTTGTTCATGGCTTTAGCCCATCGATGTTCAAGGTGTTGTTTGTTGGCTTGACCTATGGTTCGGGATGTTAATGGGTTAGCCTATGGTTAGAGGTCAATGCCACTAGATGTTTTTAGCAGTAGCTATGTACTTTGGGGTCGTGGAAACACTATACATGTCTACTTTTTACCCTTCATTTTAATGTACACAAATCTATTGTAGATGAAACTATATACACATATAAGTTGAATATGCAGATTAGTTTAAGTGTAACTTTTATTACTATAAACTATTGATGAAATCTATATTTCTTTATTGTTTTATACTTTAATTTAGCTATATTTAAACTAAGTTGCAGGTACTAGCTACTATGTAGACAGTAGCACTTGTTTTTCTTGTAATAATAATATTATGGACGAACAATATTAACTTTATTGACTTCTTTCAATTTTTCTTTATTTAGTTTTTATTTGACTCTCTTTTTATATTTAACCTCTCTTTTTATGTTTCACCTCTCATTTTATTTATTTATAAAAATTTATTTATTTAATTTTAGTTTTGGGCCCTATTCCCTTATTATATGTATGATCTATTAAATATCTATATAACTGTTATATTATAACAATTAATATATCTATTTAATTTATTGTTATTAAAGCATTATTTATTGGCCCAAGAGACTCTTTACAACCCAATATAGGGGTAAATGTGTAGGCATAAATGTTTAACATTTAAAATTAATATGTCGATGCAATTAAAAAATAGTAAAATCTTAAAAGTATTATAGAGTTGAGTATGGTGGAGATGTTCTAGTATAAAATTTTAAATCTTAGCTCAATTAATAATAAAAAGTTAAAAGTAATAAGAATAATATAATTCAATTTGTTATATTGTAATTTTGTTTTGCAGGGCAACTTAGCCCTCCAACTTAAGTTAGAAATTATGATATGGAAAAAATTTCATAATTAATTATAAGGCTCAATTAATAATAAACAGTTAAAAGTAATAAAAATAATATAATTCAATTTGTTATATTGTAATTTTGTTTTGCAAGCCAACTTAGCCCTCTAACTCAAGTTAGAAATTATGTTATGAGAAAAGTTTCATAAATAATTATAAGTTACATTTGTCAATGTCTTGCTTTGGTGCTGACTAATAAATTGTCACGTGAAGTGGATAAGTAGAGGATAATACATAAAATTTTGGTGGTTAGTAACCACTAGTAAGTCTACACATTTATGATTGTGACGTGAAGTGGATAAGTAGAGGAAAATACATAAAATTTTGGTGGTTAGTAACCACTAGTAAGTCTACACATTTATAATTTTACTCCTACGTAAGTGTTGAAAAAAACATAAATAATTGTGGGAAGTAACTCCTGTAAGTATATTTTTTTACATCTTATTCCTATCCTTTTTTTATAAAAAGACTTGCTTAAATTATGAAGAGAGGTAAATGATGGTAGATATGTTATTTACTTGAATATAAGTTATTTTCAAGTATTTTATTTTTGGATGGTTTTCTCCCAAATTTTAACAATAAAAAATCACTACACAAATATCTAAAAATAATGCATGAATATTGCAACAATATCCATAAATTATGACATAAAATAGGTAGGGCAATTATCCACATGGAATTATATTGTGTAAAGGTTGTAATAATACCTTCAAGTTCCTCGAATGCGGGTGTATAAGGATGCTTTCATGGTGATGGGACTGGAGTGGGCTGTGAAGAGCCGCCACCTGCCAGCCCTGTACAGCGGAGCCGGTTCCATGTGGAGGGAGGGTCACAAGCTGGTGGGTATCACCTGGTTTAAAGGAACGTATAATGGAGGCATTGATACATCGTTCACCTCCACACACGATGTCTTGCTTTGGATCTCGGCTCCCATGAATGCCACAGTTATGGCGGGAGCGTCTTGAGGCAGGGGAAGGCGCATTATAACCAGCCTCTGCCATGGGTTTACTCTGTTGTTTCTTGTGTTGTATGGGTTGGGCTCTGGCTCAGCTAGATCGAAGCCTCTATCTATTTCCCCAACTCCCACGGTTGCTTTGGGCTCCCGTCCGTTAGTCTGTGTGTATGGTCTTAGACATATCTCTCCGGTGGTTTATTCTGCAATTCGCAAAGGTGTTCTGTTATGTCCTGCTGTCATGCCTCGGCTCTGCCAAAGAATGCTCAGCCGCAGAGGCACCTCTCGGGGTGCGCCTTCTCGCCCTTCTTCTTGTGATGCTACTTCTGGTCAGCACCATAACACTCGCAACGGAAGAGGGTGCATTGTGAGGCCCAGCCAATTTCTTGAACCCAACTCTCCAGGTTCCTCGTCCTCGCCCTCCTTCGGTTCTGCGATCTTCACATTCAACTGCTCCCTGAACCGTCCTCGGATCATTGCCCATGTATCTGTGCTTTTTCTCGAGGAAGCCCAAGAAGAGGGTGAATCCAGTGTTCAACGGGAGGACCAGGGAACAGTTTCGATGCCAATTGCAGGTTCTTCGAGAGCTATGGAGACGCCAGCCAACAACGTCAATGACACAATGATGGAGCCTGTGCTCCCGGGTTTGACTGCGAATGAGGAGGTCCATGCTCAGGACTTGGCTGATGTTGGGTGGTGCAGGATTGTGGAGGAGATTCCTGAAGCTTAATCCAAGCTATGCAGCTTCTTTTCAGGTTATGCGGCCCAATAGCGAGGGCATTTTGTCAATAATGATATTTTTTTGTATATGCTGTTGTGTCGAGGTCATGGGTGTTTGTTTTGTAAATCTGGTTAAGCTCAGAAAGGATAAATTGTGCTCCTCTGGTTCCCCTGCGCAGGACTGCAAAACATGGTCTGGTTCAACCTCTCTGTTCTTGAACACTTCCATGTTCCATGCTGCCTTTCCTCCTGGATAGCTGGTTCTTTTTGCTCATCATGTTGTAATTGTACTGCTTTAATGTGAATAATAGAATAGTCTTACTTAGAAAAAAAAAAAAAAATACCTTCAAGTTATGGTCTAATCAGATGTTTGAAAAACATTTTTTTAATAATATTGAAAAATAAATATTTATTTTTCAAAGTTAAACATTATAATTTGCATTGATCAATGCCAAACTAATAGTGATCAATACACAAATGGATTGTTAGAGTCCTCCTTGGCAAGGATTAATAATGATAACATAATCATTTAATTAATAAGCACATAAAAACTTAATACTTACAATAAACTTACTGTATAACAAGTTTTTTAACCATGGATATCCACCCCCCTATACCATGGATATTATTAGCTTGTAAATAGGTTTTGTTACAATACCATGGGCCAATGCCATGGCTTATCAATACCAAATGCCAAAAAACCATAGCTCATTTCACAATATTTTAGACATTACTTATAACATTGACTATATATAAAGTGAAAATTCTCCATCATATGGATGGAGAGAGAGAGGGGTGGGGGTGGAGAAGGGGAGAAGGAGGGAGATAGTGATAGAGGTAGAGAACGGAGAGAGAAAGAGAGTGATGGGGAGGAGAGAGAGGAATGAAGAGAGAGAGGAGGGGAGGGAGAGAAGAGAGGGAGAGAAGAACAAAGACATAGAGGGATAAAGGTAGAGATAAAGAGAGAGTGACAAGGGAGAGATGGAGAGAGAGGGAATGACAAGGGAGAGAAGAGAGGAGGGAAGACAAAGAGAAGGAAAGGAGAAAGAGAGGGAGGCATAAAGATGGAGGGGGGAGAGAGCGGTAGAGAGAGAAGGAGAGAGGGAGGGAGATAGTGACATATTTCGAGGGTAGAGAGAGAGAGAGAGATGGGGGGAGAGACAAAGGGAGGTGGGAGAGAAAGGGAGGGAGAGAGTAGAGCAAGAAGGAAGAGAGAGAGAGGGAAGGAGAGATAGATTCAGCTTAGATATGGTATGCATGTATATAAAAACCAACCTAGATCCATCTGACCCTCGAATCTATCAAGTGTCGAGAGGGATCAAATATTTTTTCACTTTAAAAAAGGTTTATATCTAAGAGATTTGATCCCTCTCAACGCTTGATAGAGCCAGGGTTAAGATGGATCTAGATTGGTTTAGTCCTAAATTTACTTTGAACTACTATAATTATTTATATTTATTATATATTTTTTATTTATTTATAATAAAGTATTATCTATTTATTTATTTGTAATTTTATTTATCCCTAATGCCCTTATTATAATTATATATAAATATATAGATAATGATAATTGTTATTTTAAATAGATATATATCTATTTAATTATTTATAATAAAAGTATTATTTATTTATTTAGTTCTAAATTGATTTTGTATTATTATAATTATTGATTTTTATATTATTTACTATTATTAAATGTTTTAAATGACTTATTTTATTTATAATAATATTTTTTAATCTTAATTTTCGCCCTAATTCTCTTATTATATATATAAACTATTTATATAATCATAATTGTTATTTTAATTTATAATAAAATATTATTTATTTATATTTATTCCTAATTTTATTTACCTCCCCAATGTTCTTATTATAATTCTTATTTATTTTTGATTATTATAATTATTTTTACTTATTTTATGTATTATTATTATATTTTTAGTGGTTAATATCGTCATCATCATCATTATTTTTCTAACGATTAATTTCTTTGTTGTTTGACTTTTGACCTAGCTCTTAGAATTTTGACCTAGCTTCTTCCCCCCTTTTTTTATACCCTTGTTGGTTCAAAATATCTTCATCTAAACCGTCTTGATGATGAACCACATTGGTTCATTTGAAACATGTCGACAATTAATTTAGTTATGTGATGAATATGGAAGACAATTATCTAAACATTTTTTACTTTTGTGGGGTGATTTATTTTAGCTGCAAAAACATGAATTACATTGAGGACTAGAAAGAGTAACTTCGATCTCTCATAGGGGAGAATATGCCTTAACAAAAAACATACTCTCCTAAGAGACACAAAGACAACTAAAAACTAATAGCAACAACATAAACCAAGCTAATACATAGATAATGACCTAGTTGGCCTCGACCAAAAATTGTTGGAAAGATGTAACCATAAACCAAAATCATGTCAAAGTCAAGCAATGGGGTTGGAATCTGAGCCTATCATCAGGATAGGAGTTGCGAGATCTGTTGGAGGTCTGTGAGCTATCAGGGGGATGTCAAGATGGTGTTTTATGTTCTCTAGCCCGCGGTCAATCATCTCCAACCTGTTATCAAAATCCCTCAGATGCCCATGCATGTGATCTGGAGATTGGATTAGGTCCATTCAAGACTCCTAATGGTCTAAGAGAGTTTTCCCCAGAAGGAATTTTGTTTTCCAATATAAATCAACAAAATGCATGTATTGGTTAAATCTTCCCATCATATGTCCTCTATCAGGGATCCAATCTGCCCACTTAGCAAGGAATTCAGTATCTAAGAAGGAAGTCCTATACGAAAAGGCTAGGCCAATTCCTCCTGAATATGGGTTGGAGTGTGCTCCTGATACCATGCCGTGAAGTATTCAAATCAATGATGTAAATAAGTATGTCCTCTGCAGGCTCACGCTTGATAATAGGTGGTCCCTCTTCTAACTTTGTCCCTTTATCAACGCACGGCGAGAGTGACACCTAGAAACTCACAAGTAGGCCATGGTGTACCATAGAAAAGATGAAACCCGCCCCCAACCCCCAAACATGGAGCCACCTCACATTGAAATAACCAAATGCTAAAAAAGATGAATACATAGATATTATGTCTACATGGAAGTCTTTCTATTTAGGCCTTTATTCACCAAAATACCAATAACATACCAACCCTTGCCAACTCCCAAACACAAAAAAACATAGAGATCGAACCGCCACCAAAGAATCAAGGCTTGCACCGAAACAATAACTTGAGATAAAGTAAAAACCTGCTACCAACATGGGTTGGTGATAGAAATCTAGTGGTCCAGTAGAAACCCTTTGAACCCCAAGAAAATTGGCACTATAGGCTTCCAAAGGGACCCACCACCCACAGAAGGCTCCCTAGAGACTCAAGGATAGTAGTAATATGAGCAAGAAAAAACTAGCACCCTAAAAAACCACCCCAGACCATACTAAGACAAGATGAAGGTTCCCTCAATCTCCACAAACCTTGCCAGTACCTAGCCATAAGGAGATGAATGTCAAAAAGAAAGATACCACCCTCCATAATACTCCAATTGAGAAATGATAGTGAAACTAAAATTATTGTGTGAAATAAAAAGAAATAAACACAACCAGAAAAAAGGAACCAAAATTGAGGAGTGTTATCACCTAGTGATAGAAGTAGGACATTCTACCTTGGATGCCTAAAGAGAGGGTAAAAAAAAACAATAGTTCCTCCTTTGTAACGTCAATCCTGTTGACTAATCTAGTTCTAGATTCAAAATGTCGATTAATATGATGGATATTACTGTGAATCAATTTCCAATTCTGCAATCTAACAATAATACGAACCACAAAAACCCACAAATAATAATTCCCCCTTTGTCTTTTGTAAGCCAGGTAGTTTTCAATTCAGCTAGGTAAAGTGGCAATTGAAATAATCACTGCACCATCCTAAAATAGTACTTTACTGTGTCATAGGACAAGGCTAAGAAGCCAAGAAAGGCGACCACTACTGGGCATACTATAAGGTGGCGAGACCCTCTAATCGAAATTTTTTCTCTTCAATGCGTTCTCCCTTACCCCTTACATTTTGATGCTCTCCATCTACATGGAGTTGTCTCACTGCAAACTAAAATGCCCCTCCCATGTTTTGAGCCACAAATATGAACAAGTGATTTAATAGTACCAAACATTCCATTATGACCACCCTTCTTGAACGCTTTGTGTTATTGATATGTGCACTACATCGTCCTCTCATTTGTCCATATGAGTGTGGGATTAATGACATTAGGTTGGAATTACACTTGTTTGGGGTGTTATGCCATGTACCTTGGCTCATTGGCCAGGTGGGGTAGTGGCAACTCACCCCTCTCATCTTGAAAGTCACCCCATCCGAGGTTAGGAAATATTTTTTAAACCATCTGTCAGCATGCCCCCCTTAGGGGAGAATCACGTAGACTATTCCAAGTTGACACAATAGGATGATAATATTCTATGCAACCATAGTTTTCTAATATATCCACAACTCTATTAACTGTTCGTCTTATGTGGAGTGGGATAAGAACTAAATTGTTAGAGAATTGGAATGGTAAAACCTTGTGACCGCCAACTACCTATGGTGTTGATCAGGTGCTCAGAATTATGCTCAAAAAACAAAGTATTAGAATCTTGTCAAACTCAGCTTCAGATTGAAGATCTCTTCATTCTGAATCCAACGGTGTGAATGACACTCAAATCTGAGTTCGTATGCAGAAGATAGAGCAAGTCAAAGTTCAACATTGAATTTTTCTATGTGGCAGGATTGGATGACATGGCAAGGGTCCCAGCAAATGGGGAAGCGCCAAATGGCAAGTTTCCACTGGGTCCCGAATATTGCATATTAGAAAAAAAGAGGCATAGGTTAAGAGTTGGACCCTGCAAATCATACCAAACACCCTACTGTTATGTTGTTACCACGTGTAAAGTTTTGATTGCGATAAGACTGCCGGACGTGATACTTTTATGTGTTACAGTCAATGCCTCAATGGGTCTATCATATCGCACTAGTTATGTACCCACAGCAAATTGCTGATTGCTGATTGCGATAAGACCCAGAAGCAGGAATTTTATATATAATAGTTTAATACCCCGACGGGTCTGCAATACCGCAGTCGCAATGTTCCCATGTTAACAAGACTTTCGGTTGTTGAACTTTGTTGATTGCGATGAGTGGGAGGTTCCAAATGTAGGATTATATATATTACATTTAATTATCCCCGGTGGGTCCACAATCACAACATTTTGCTGTGTTGGGAGCTCGCAGAATTTGCCGATTGCAATTTGGATACGATCAACAGGATATAACCCACAAAACGGTGAATTTCTTGCTCCATTAGTGGATTTTGGAGTGGAAATGGGGTTTTTGGTCGATTTTGGAGAATTTTGTGGAACAAACAGTGGAAGAACTAGGAGAAGTCATAACTTCTTTAGTTCTTATCCAAATTGGATGCAAAAAGAGGCTAGATAGCCTTTTTTGAGAATTCTGAACTCATTGAGACATGTTTAAGAGGCATTGGAGCATTGTAAACACACTTTTGTTGTAATTTGGGCATAATAGAGAGGCCTAAGCCATTGGATGCTGGACCAAGGAGACGTAGCCCAGGAGGGGTGAAATCCTTTATCATGTGCTTAATGTGTGTTGTATTTTGATGTTCTTTGCTGTTATTTTGCTGTTGTTCAGCATATAGTTTATGTTAAATTGTTTTATAATATTTACATAAGAAAATCTCATGGGAATCAATTAATTAAGCAAAAATTATGAATCCTTAAGCACTTGATAAGAAAATGATAAGCATCTTGGGTTTTATTGTGAATGGGGAATTAACACAACATTACTAATCTACTCCATTTCAAATCAAGTTGGTATCAGAGCACTGGTTTTTGCTTACCAGATTTGCTTTATGAAAGAAGGATTTAATTGTTTGCAAGTTTATGTCAGGCTTACAAGGTTAAAACTCAAAAGTGGAGAAGGGAAGCTGGTTGAAATCCCTATAGTTGGCTCAAGGGGAAGAAGAGAAAGGTTTCCAAAGTCTTCTACATTAGTACATCCTCAAGTTGCATAAGTTGCAGTTGAGTCTCTAGAGATCATGTCTCATGAAGGAGAACCTATCACGACAAAAGATGAGAAGACCTTCAGAAAGGCTTTCTTTGATATGACAGAGATGGTTAAGGTCTTCTATGAAGAGAGGAATAACAGGTTGCAAGGAGAAAGTTCTAAGCCTCCCAATGGAGAAGGCTCTTTAGGAGGAGGTAATGGAAAAGAAGATAAAGGAAAAGTAGGTAATGGGCATGGAGGCAAATCTCCACCATCTCCACCATCTTCTTCATCTTCTTCTTCGAAGGCATCTTCACCCTATTCCACTACTACAACCGATATTCATACTCATCATTATTCTTCAAAAGGAACTGGTAAATCACTTTTTCTAAAGCTTGATGTTAAATTTGAGTTGCCTATGTATAATGGTGAAGTTAATGCAAAGAAGATGGATAACTGGATTCACCAGTTGGAGGTGTATTGTAGAATTCAGAACCTTCAAGAGGATGATATCAAAATTCAGTTGGCTTCATTGAGAATGGAGGGAGAAACACTTGTATGGTGAGAATCAAGGACTCAAGATGAGATCAAAAAACATGGTAAGATCTCTATTTCTTGGAATGATTTCAAATATGATATAAAAAGATAGTTATACCCTTTAGCTCATATGCAAAAAGCTATCATGAATTGACAAAATTTCAGACAATTAAAAGGTCAAAATGTGCAAGAGTATACTCAAGAGTTTAGGAAAAGAGCTCTTATGCTAGGAGTAGACTTACAATCACAAGATACTTTGTTGAAATACATAGGAGGGTTGCATATCTATCTTCAACATACCATTCTTATGTTTAGTCCCACGAATCTTGATGGGTTCTATGTTCAAGCTACACACCTTGAAGCAAGAGGGAAAAATGTACAAGAAGAAGGTAAGAAGAAGCCATTTTAGAGTGCTAAAAAAGGGAAGAGATTTAAAGGAAAGTAGAAGAAAAATGCTTCTATTAAGAAAGAAGGGGAGAAACCTATGTGCAAGAATTTTTCCAAGGAGGGTCATGATGAAGCACATTGCTGGAAGCTTCATCTAGAATTAAGACCGAAGAAATTTAACAATAGAGGGAAACAAAGGATAAACGCTGCTGCACAACAAGACTTGGGTTCTGACTCACGAGATGAAAACAAGATTGCAGCCATAGTCACTAAGGGGAAATCCGTGGAAAAATCAAGCAAAGAGGAAGCTGTGGTAAGAATCAACACGGAAAATAACTCCAATAACGCTTCAAATGAGGAAAATAGAATTGAGTTGTTCCATATCAGAGTTATTTCCAAACACACCAAGATTGATACGCTATTTGATAATGGATTTCAGGAAAATTTAATTTCTGCGCATTTGGTCAAGAAATTGAATTTGGAAACTGTGCCTCATCATAAAACGTATCCGTTGGGTTGGATAACCAAGGACGCCAATTTCATTGATGAAGTCGAATTAGAAATTGTGCCACTGGATATTTTCGGGATTGTGTTGGGAAGCTTGTATCTGTATGACAGGAAAGCCGTCTTCCATTGATTTGAGAGAAAATATCATTTTTTCAAAGATAGAGTGGAGTATATTATGAGAGACCATTATAGAAAGCTTAGTTTGTCTTTAGTAAGTGCAGGGGAAATGAAGCAACTGGTCAATTCCAGCAAGAGTCTTGTGCTCCTTATGATCAAACAGAAGAATGACACGGAGCAGGAATCCTTTGTAGGCTGTGATATGAAGTTGAAAGATGAATTAGTTGATGTGATCAATCAATATGGAGACATGTTTCAAGAACCAAAAGGATTGCCACCAAAAAGAGGAATTCAACACAAAATTCAGCTACAGTAGGATTGTCCACTCCCAAACATCGGTATGTGTGGAATGTCAATTCTGGAAAGTTCATAAATTAATAAACAAGTCCAGGAATTGTTGGATAAAGGTGTAATTGGTCCCTCGAATTTGCCATGTGGTTCACCAATTGTATTGGTACCCAAGAAAGTTGGAACCTGATGCATGTGTGTAGATTATCGAGCTTTGAATAATATTACAATAAAGAATCGATACCCACTACCCATAATAGATGATTTGCTAGATCAGATGAAAAATGAAAAATATTTCACTAAATTAGAATTGAGAAGTGAATATCATCAAGTAAGAATAACTGAGGAGGATATTTGGAAGACTGCTTTTAAAACTAAACAAGGATTGTTTGAGTGGCTTGTTAGGCCTTTCGGTCTTTGCAATCCTCCAGCTACATTCATGAGAGTTAGTAATGACGTTTTAAGATCATTTCTTGATGAGTTTATAATTGTCTATTTAGATGATATTTTGATATTCAGCAAATCACGAGAAGAGAATGTCAAGCATGTGAGGAAAGTTTTGGATATCATGAGAAAATAATAGTTATTTATGAAGATGTCTAAATGTGAATTTAGGAAAACTTCTTTAGTGTATTTGGGCCACATAGTTGGAGGAGGTGAGATGAAGATTGAACCCTCTAAAGTTTTAGTCATGTGAATTGGCCAATACCCAAATTAGTCATAGAAGTAAGGAGTTTTTTAGGAGCAGCGGAATAATGGAGGAAGTTTATTGCTAACTTCTCTTCCATACCAGCTCCACTACATGATTTGACCAACGTGAAGGTTGTCTTCCAGTGGGGAGGCAAACAACAAAAAGCATTCGATGCTTTGAAACAAAGATTAGTTCAACCCCAATTTTATCTTTGCCAGACTTGAAACAACCCTTTGAAATACAAACAAATGCAAGTGACTACGCCATGGGTGCAGTTCTTTTACATCATGGTAAGCCCATTTCATTTCATTATGAGATTTTTAATGGTGCTGTTATTAATTATCCTATGTGTGATAAAGAGATTTATGCATTGGTACAAACTGTGAAGAGATGGAAGCATTACTTGATGGGAAAAGAAACCATTATTCACACCGATCATCAGCCTCTGCAATATCCACAATCTCAAACTAAATTGCAGCAGTCAAGGCACTTTCGTTGGATGGGATTTTTATAGCAATTCCACTTGGTAATCAGGTACAAGAAAGGTATTTATAACAGAGTTGCTGATATGCTTTCTAGACTAGTTATTAATGTAGTCATTCTACTCAAGAACCATTCTGTTATGCTTGAAAGAGATGTTGAACAATACGCACATGATGCTAACTATCAAGAGGTATATTTAAACTCGAGTCAAGGCCACCAAGTTGAGGAATTAGACTACCATGTACATGATAGTCTGTTGTATCATTTTGGAAAACTTTATGTTCCACATGGAGAGAGAGTAAATGTCACAAGGGAAGTGCAAACTTCTCTTATTGTTGGACATTTCGGTGAAAGTAAAACAATGGAAAATCTTCAGAGGCATTTTTATTGGCCTTGTATGCTTGAAAGTGTGTCACGTTTTATCAGAGGTTGTTTATTGTGTGTAGTCAGTAAGCCTAGTAATCGGAACTAGGATTGTACACACCACTTCCAATGCCTTCACGACAATGGGAAAGTGTTTCCATGGATTTTGTAGGAGGTCTTCCTTTATCAAGGAAAAGTCATGATTATTTGTATGTAGTTTTGGATAGGTTCAACAAGATGTGCATATTAATGCCTCGTAAAAGCAAATTACAGCTGAACAAACAACTCAACTTTTCTTTCAAAATGTATCGGTTCATTTTGGACTGCCTACTTCTATTGTAAGTGATTGCGATTCTCGATTTGTTGGGACTTTTTGGTCAAGTTTATGGAACTTGATGGACACCAAACTGAAGAAAAGTACAACCTTTCAACGACAAACAGATGGTCAAACTGAAGTGGTTAACAAGATAGTTATTCATTTTCTAGGAGGATATTGCAACAAACATCCTAAGTCATGGGATGAATAGTTGCATTATATTCAACATGCTTACAACCGAGCAAAACACTCTTCTACTCTAACATTGCCTTTTGAAGAATGTCTTGGTTATTTTCCTAAATCGCCTTTGGATTTCATCTTTGAGAAATATGTAGTTGTAGATGGACATAGTGACATAGATAGAGCAAATAACTTCATTGAGCAAATTTAGTTGATTCACCAAACAGTTCAAGAACAACTAGAAAAGAGTCAAGGCAAGTATAAGGCAAGGCATGATAAGCATCACGTGGATCATCAGTTTCAAGTAGGTGATGAAGTTTGGCTATACATTAGCAAGGAAAAGCTTCATGGTGAAGGTAAAAAGATGAAACCAATTTGTTATGGTCCATTTAAAATTATGGAAAAGATTGGTAATAATGCTTTCAAGATTGATTTGCCTTCATATATGAAAATATATTCCATTGTTAATGTTGAAAATTTGAGATTGTATGAGCCTCCTTTGATTGAAGATCAAGGACAGAATGTTCAAATTCCATCTATTGAAGACTTTTCTCCAGAATTCCTTGATGTGCTTCAACAAGACACTATACTTGACAAAAGGACAAGGACAACTAAAAGGGGAAGCATTGATTATCTTTGGGTGGGTCTCAAAGGTACACATCCATCAAAAGCCAAATGGATTGAAGTGGGGAAGGTGAGGGAACAATACCCTCATCTGTTTAATAAATGAATATAAATATTTTGGGGTCCAAAAAGCTTCCAATGGGGAGGAGTGATCAGGTTCTCAGAATTATGCTAAAAAACGAAGTGTCAGAATATTGTCAAAGTTAGCTTCAGATTGAAGGGCTGGTCATTTTGAATCCAACGGTGTCAACGACACTCAAATCCGAGTTTGTATGCAGAAGATAAAGCAAGTGAAAGTTCAAGTTTGACTTGTCTAAATGGAAGGATTATATGACATGGCACGGGTCCCAGCGAATGGGGAAGCGCCAAGTGGTAGGTTGCCATGAGGTCTCGCATATCGCATATCAGAAAAAAAGAGGCGTAGGTTAAGAATCGGCCCCCACAAATCGTACCAAACGCCCCGCTGTTATGTTGTTACTGCCAACAAAGTTCTGATTGTGATAAGATTGTCGGACATGATACTTTTATGTGTTACAGTTTAACGTCCCGGTGGGTCCACCATATCACATTGGTTATATACCCACAACCGATTGTCGATTGTGATAAGACTTGGATGCTGGAATTTTATATATCACAATTTAATAACCCAACGGGTCCGCAATTCCTCAATCACAGTGTTCCCATGTTAACATGACCTTTGGTCATTGAACTTCGCCGATTGAGATGAGCAGGAGGTTCTGGACGCGGTATTATATATGTTGGAGTTAATTATCCCGAGTGGGTCCGAAATACCACAATTGCAACATTTTGTTGTGTTGGGAGCCCGCAGAATTTTCCGATTGCAATTTGGATACGGTCGACAGAATATAGCTCATTAAATGGCAAATTTTTTCGCTCCATTAGCAGATTTTGGAGCGGAAATGGGGTTTTTGGTCAGTTTTGGAGCATTTTGTGGAACAAATAGTGGAAGAACTGGGAGAAGTCATAACTTCTTCAGTTCTTATCCAAATTGGATGCAAAAAGAGGCTAGATAGCCATTTTTGAGTATTCTAAACTCATTGAGACAGGTTTTAGAGGCATTGGAGAATTGTAAACACACTTTTGTTGTAATTTGAGCATAATAGAGAGGCCCAAGCCATGGGAAGCTGGACCAAGGAGATGTAGCCCAGGAGGGGTGAATTCCTTTATCATGTGCTTGTTGTGTGTTGTATTTTGATATTCTTTGTTGTTATTTTGCTATTATTCAACATATATTTTATGTTAAATTGTTTTATAACATTTACATAAGAAACTCTCATGAGAATCAATTAATTAAGCAAAAGTATTGAATCCTTAAGCACTTGATAAGAAAATGACAAGCATATTGGGTTTTATTTTGAATGGGGAATTAGCACAACATTACTAATCTGTCCATTTCAAATCAAGTGTTTTGAATACTATCAAGACACCTATCCGATTTAGAGAGGAAATATTGAAGCTTATTCTAATTAATCACAACATTATTATTTAATGAACACATTCATATTTAATTTATATAATTTGAGAATGAGGTATTTATGTGAATTAGGCACATCCACATGCATTACAAGTGTATTATTTGATTTTGTGGCCATGGGGGGGAAGGATTAAAGGAGGTTCTTGTAACATATTTATAAAGAGGGCATGCATTATCGATGAATGTTGTTCTCCTCAAGTATTATGAGGAGGCTGAATCCCTCATGGAGAACAATGGTTTTATGAACTAGTTGATTTCTCATTGAGATTAGGGCCAAAAGGAATTTAGGGTTGGCCTAGATATGTGGTACAATGCCATTGAGGAGGATATTGATTTCATCACTAAACTTTAAAGAAAGAGAAATATGCTCACTAGTTCCCTTAGATTCCACATGAGATTCTTGCATAAAAGCAATTATATTAAGCAATGAAGAATGTTAACATAAACACAAAGATGCCAAGTGACTTCTAGGTAGCTAAGGGAAAACTACATGATACTTATTTTGAGCGCTATGTACAATATGTTTTCATTATCCTTAGTGAATTGTACCACAACATTGATGATGGGTAGTGCATCAAATATGATTTTATATTATGTGGACATGATCTTATCCACAAGGGACTATACATGTGGTTCAATATCTTTCTAACGAAAAAATTACATGCTTTAGATCTAGGTCACAACTCTAGGACTTGTGGGAAACATGTTTGGCAATATTCTACCACCTCCCTAGATATCCATTAACCACTACACATATGAATACATGGGTTTCTTGATGTAACCAACAATCTTTAGGGTCTTAGGAGTTGAAATTTGAGATAAAACATGGAGGGAAATTTGCATTTCCTAATCATAAGAATCTAGGGTGGTTTCATCTTGAGGAATATTGTTATGTTCCTTGAATTTCAATTTAGTGTTGAAATGTGTCAACAAGAATATTCAAATTTAAGTTGTCCTTGAATTAAATTTTGAATTAAAATCGAATTTAGTCTTAACATCTACTTGGAAATAATTAATTAAGTTATTTTGACTTAATCAGTTGGAGAAATTCAAGTTAGAAGTCTTTCTGAAGTCATGCAAGAGTTATCCCTTAAATTAAGGAGATAAGATTGAGTTATATTTGAGTTGTAATTAGTTAGCTCAGTTTACTGAGTTAAGTCCAGTTAAATTAGTTCCAAACTATTTGAGGAACTGATGGTGAGATAATAGTCAGTTGATGCATGCATGCACTCAACTAGTGTACTCCAGTTAACTAAAGTTTCCCTCATCAGAAACTCATGCATGTCTATTTTGAGAAGGACCCAACTGAGATTAAAGTCAAGGACAGTGTACTATCAGTTGCATGTGTTTTCCTATAAATAAAACTCATGCATGTAGAAGGAATAATTCCTTGAGGATTGCAAAGTTTTGACAGTGTGTGAGATCAGGTGATCATCCATTGGGTGAATGAGTTTTCCACTTGGTTGAAGGAGAATCATCCTAGAGGAAAAACGCAAGGAAATAGGAGCTTGGAGGGCAGAGAGGAAGGCTTGAGAGAAGCTTTTCTTGCTTGTGAGCACCTATGAGGATTGTACTGAGAACTGGCTAGCTGTGAGAGCTAAGGCTTTGTATAATTCCTATGTATTTCCACCCTGTATGATAATATAGATAGTGGGGTTTTTAGCTGAGGCTTTCCCCAAAGTATTTTCATGTTATATTGTTCAACTCGATCTTTAAGCTTCCACAAATTGATAGTAGAAGTAGGTTATAGTAATCTGCTTTGATTTATATTGCATTATTAGGTTAACTTACAATAGATTTTCTACATGGTATAAGAGCTGGATTTGTAGAGAAATATTCTACATGGCATCAGAGCGAGATTTGTAGAGAATTTGAGAATGTCTACACTTAGGAGTGACTACATTAGAAATTTTTAAAATTATTAGAGGGGGTCACATTAGTTTGAAATTATTTAGTTCCTTACATATATGCCCTTTGAAATACCTCTCATCACAATTATAATATAACTTTAGGTGTTGGTGTCTTGTTTCTTCCTCTTAGGTTAAATTTTGGACCCTCAAGGGTTGAGATGGAGGGTAAATGGTGGTAGATTCCATAGGAGTGAGAGGGTGTGGATGATTTTTTTTTTTTTGGTGTATGCAATTATCAACACATGTGAGTATACAACTTTCTAACAAGCCACCAACCAAACAATTTGGTGATACATTTTGACTTGTTCTATGATCTCCTCCTTAAGACTACTAATTTCTAGTTTCCTTAAGGTTTCTATAAAGTCTTCTACTATACATATTTGGCACAAATTTTTTTATCATAGAAATTATAGAGAGGCTAAGGAGTTTTTTCTCCACAAATCTCACCTCAATATCTGCTAGATCGTGTGTGAAGGATCTAAGTAAATTCCCTAACTTTAGTGTAATGAAAAACCATTCAACTAATGGAGGACGATGAATAGATCATACCTCAGCATCCACAGAGGCTAGTGTAGTCTGTAGGCCCATTTGAGCAGTTAGAAACCATTCTCCAATTTGGAAATCTTGTTCCAAGCCCTTCGATATGATCCCCTACACACATGCACCACCAAAAAAAACAACGTTTTCCTCCACAAAAGGAAATTTAGCATGCACCAAAATCTAAAACATTAAATAGATCATATCCCAATGTAGATGAACATAAAATAGGGAGAGAATTCATGTTTCCATTCAGAAATAAAAATAGTACATAGAAATATTATACCTTAATTAACATGCATGTTCTCCTTTGATCCTTGGATCTCCTCTTTCGTTGACTCATAGACAGAAAGGGCTCATCTCACATGAAAGAGAAGAAATTCTAGCAACATTCCACTGTCATAATTGATTTATCTCTCTCTAATTCTCTCCCCTCACCCTTGAGAGGATCTCACTAAATAGGCCTTTCCTAGATCTGGAAGGATGTATCAAGACACTTAGGGCCACAAGAATTTAGTCTTGACGATATGTACACTGAGTGGATATAAGATAGGCTTGATGGCATGTGAACCAAGAAATTACAAGTCATGCACAAGTTTCATGCTCCATTATGAGACTTTCCCAACTCACTAAGAACCTTCTTCTTAATTATGAAATAATTATTGTTTCATAATTATGAAATTGTGACAAAATAATTATGAGAATTTATTCAATTATGTAATTTTATCCCTATAACATCTAATAACTTCCTTGTAAGACCCATGTAAGTAAAAACAAAGATGAAAGAGGATGCATTTTAGCCAACAACTATGGTAAGTTGAACTAGGGTCTTGTTGTTGTAAAAACACAACCCCTCCATTATTCACTTAATTCTCATTATGGGGACCCTTTGATTGAATCTTGGTCATGTTTCTTTCTGATTTTCTGGGTTTGGATTGCTTCAATGAGTTTGATATGTTTTTGTCTTCCTATAAAAACTCATTTGATCTCATTTGGGTGTTTGATTTGTAAATGGTGCCTAATTGAAGATTGGATATTTTTCATTGCCTTGGCCTATTAAGATGTATAAATTGTACATAACTTTTGTTTCATAAATTTATTTATTTGTAGATAATTAATTTTCAATTGTAAATATTTTATTTAATTCATTACATAGCCCCCGAGACCAAGACCAAGTCTTATATTACAAAGTGGCTTTTCTATTATGAATTGGCTTATTGATAAAAGTGGTGAAAGACCTATTGAAAAGAATGCAGGTATCAAATCTAATATTGTAGCTTTGGTATCAAAACTTTGAGTCGAAGGAATTCATTTGAAATCCCCAATATTCAAAGTCCAATCCATAAAGTGGCTCTTTTCAATAATCAAATGAATATATTAAGTGGCCATATAACTTTCAAAACTATATAATAAAGCGACTATCGAAAAACCCACATGCCATGTCATTGTTTCTGCTCCCGCATATAGGAGGTAATGCATATCGCAGATTTCCTTTCGAGACACATTTCAAAAACTCCAATAACACCATCTCCGATCTCCGATACAACACTCACTCTGATCTCCTATCTCTAATAATCATATCCCTTTGATCCCCAAATTCCGATATTCATATCCCTCCGATCTACGACTTCCGATATTCATATCCCTCCGATCTTCGACTTCCGATACAAGGCTCTGATATAATGGACCCGATAAAGTTATTAAAGGGAGTTGAATACGATATTGCATCTGCTCCATATCAGAGCCACCTAATATCGCAACTATTTTTTTTTTGTCTCTTTTTAAAATTTATGATGGGCTTACCTCCGATACTAGTAATCTCTTGCCATGTATCACTCTTGCTCCAACCATTATTATTATAAATAAAATACCACTTAATTAATTTAAAAAGGGTCTCACGACATAAATGAATTTTTATATATATTATAATGTTTTTACCTATTTTTGCCATTTTAATAAAATCCTCTATTTGCAACTGATTTTATTATCTATTATAACAGAGAGGCTTCCATGGTTGACGATGGAAAATAGATCCAGTCAATTTTATTGAAGGAACCCGTTGACGATGTTGGACCTGCCAACATGTTAGGGGATCTCCCCGGTAAGAAGCCCCAACTAGGCCTTAGATTGTTTGGTGTAGGAGTCCCAACAGTGGGTCGTACGGTATCATCTTGACCATGATTGTGGGCAAAGGTAAGTAAGGTTTCCTTGTTGGTAGCAAGGGTGTGACATGCGCAACAAGCCAAGGAAGGTGCATGAATGGTTCTAACACATGGAAGGTGGAATGAGTGTGCTCCTTGGAAACCTATGTAAACATGTGGCTTGAAAGGGAACACATGAGCAAAGATGCATCACAAGATGGAACGAAGGTGAACCAACAATCCAAAGTGATTTTTAAACCAACAACACATTTCAGTAAGATTCATACATACATATACAAAAGAGTCTATACATACATGCGTAAGCAAACAAATACATATATCACTAGAGTAAACAAGTTAACTGAAATACAATAACAACATATGCATGAAATGTGTTGGCTTTGTTATATTAAGAAGTGAAAGTTTCAATCATACAGTACAACCATGCCCAACCACTAGTCCTGATAACAGAATGTTACAGTCACTACCACCTGCTCCTCCAAAGAGATGTACTAGCTCTGCACTGTGGAGAAGCCAAGGCTCGTTACAATACTCTCCAAGATTTCTCTAAGATACTCATATCGGAAGCTTGGCTGACCAAAAGCCTATACAATGAGTTATGAGGTACTATATATAGAAAAGGGTGGGGTGACCCTTGACATTACCCTTTGTGACTGTTCATCTACCCTCATGACTCTTCAACTACTCTATGACTGTTACATTCAACTATCGACACTTGAACTTCCACTTGACAAGATGTTACATACAATCTACACATGTACCCATGTGAGACAAAATAGGCTTGAGAAAGCTATGCAAGAAATCACTATGTCTCAGACATATGTGGGGTGACCAACTCTTCAAAATCCTTATGATGGTTGACGGTGGCGAACTCATGCCAAGCTTGGTAGTCCGTGATGGTGTCCGTGTACTCTGTGGTGACATATTTTTGGAAATGATCTCTTTCCTATGTTGTATCCGAGTACACTGCTTTAGATCCTCTATCCACTCGTCTGACAACATGTGCATAATTCTCTTGAGTGCGGCCGGACCAACGACAAACTGATGCATAGTGTCTGCACTAATCACCAAGTCTGCGCTGGTGGCTATGTGCATCAACTCGTCAAAGTACGAGTCTAGCTGTTGTCGGACTTGTCCTTTTGTCTTTGCCTCAGTGTGTGTCCCTATAGATGGAATTGCATGTGCGTGTACAACAACATCCATGCTTCTGAACACCCGTGGATGGGAAGCCTGCAAATTAGTGATGAGCTACGGGAGTTTTTTATAGTTCTGGATCTGACTCTGGATGCATGCCTTCAACTCAACCGCCATGGGCTTCATCATCTTGGGAAAGTGTAATGGATATCCCTTGTATCTCCTTGTCCATGTTTGCATGCGGTCGACAATAGTATGCAAGTTTGACAAGATACGGGTTCTCTTAGCACAACGCTACTGCCAACTGTTGAGATGGACAATTGCCTTATGCACAGTACCAAATCTGGAATACAATGACTGCATGACTATCTCAAGGGATGATACTTCATCCAGTATCGCCTTCTTCAACTTTGCTAAGGAGAATGTTGTAACTAGTTCCCCTCCCTACCTGTCCGTCTATAACTCCTTAGCCATTCGCCTGTTCTCTTCTATCAAGAAGAGAAAACTCGAGCTAGTGGCTTTGACATATTCTCTAGTAGCATCAGCCAATGGTGCTAGATGCTTGCACACGTCAAATATGACCACTCATTCCTCAAACTACGTAGGAGTGTGTGGACATATGGAGTAGACACTTTGTGTGATTGCACAACTCTATGTTGTGACTCGTCGAATGATATGTTGTGTATCTCCTCTTCCGGATTGTCTCCAAGGATCTCTTTATCTCCTTGGTCACTCAGGAGTTGCTTTGCTTCTGTCGAATGATATGTTGCATATCTCCTCTTCCAGATTGTCTCCAAGGATCTCTTCATCTCCTTGGTCGCTCAGGAGTTGCTCTGCTTTCGGATTTGGTGAAGCCAGTGGGTCTAACTCTTTAGGGTATGGCTTGAGGTTGATGTCTTTCTCTAACTCTGGTTGCTCCATTTCCATATCCATTTGTTCAAGTGCTCATTCAATCTCTTGAGCGAAGTCCTGCTCCTGTGCCTGCTCACCCTGTATGCTTTGTGCCAGCTGCTCGGAAGAGTCTACTACCTGTATGGACGCAGTTTCATCTGTATATGCATGTTGCGCCCCCTACTATTTCTATTATTGTTGCGCTTCCTTCTCCTATCTTCTCAGCTCCTATTCTTTCTGAACTTGCTTGTTCAACTCTTACAACTCCTTCACTATTTCCTCCATCCTTTGTTTATCTCTTTGACTTTACGCGGTCCTCTTGTCATGCTGTTGCCTCTTTGCCTCTATCTCTAAAGATGCTTTCTCCACAAGTGGATCTGCTCAGAACTTGCAACTTTGTTCTACCTCTGCACTATCAAAAATCTTTCTCTTGCCTTTGTAACGCACAAGTATATTACCCTCTGATGTTGCTACTTCTAGTGCTCTCCTATATGCTGCATCACGCTGCTTCGCTAACCATTCCACAACGATTCCGACTGGTTCATTGGGCCTGGAGAAGCTGTGGCAATATCTACATGGGTCTTCCTCAACCTAATGACATGCCCCATGGATCCAAGGGAATTGCACTCTCGTGCAGTGATCCTTCACAAAGAAATGCGGGTAATACAAATTGAAGCTTCTGGTGTCAAAAGTAAATATTTTGAACCCTTCTATCTCAACATCTGCATGCTTGAGATTCTGTAAATCATACAACCCGATCTGCAACGGAAGAGTGGGCCAAGGTGCCTTCTTCTTCCGATGCAGTCTAGTTGATAGTCCTACCAAGATGTAGTACAACACTTCTTGCATGACGAGATTTTCCATGGAAAACTTCGGTAAAACATGCGGAGGCTTCTCCATGTTGTACATCCGTATAAAGGTGCCAAAAGGTGAGGCATACAAATCCGCTATGTTAATCAATTCCTCCATTGCTTCCTTTGACATGCAAGGTGGATCTTGCTCAAATATCATCTTGTACATCGGGGTGACAAAATGGTATGACAACTGTGTGATGACTCCTAAGAATTTGCATTCAGAAAGAAGTCTGCAATAAGTGTTCACAGAGGTTTTCAATGATTTCCATGCCCCCTTCAAGCCTGGGAACTACTGACGGGCAGAGATTGCATCTAAGATGTATTCAGACATGTAGATTTCTTCCTGCTAACCTTTAGGCAGTTGTCGAGCTCTTGTTATCTGTTCCTTTAGCCTATGAGCCAACATGTCGGACCAGTTGCATGCTTTGCCTTCACTGTACAATTGGTCCAACGTGATCACCCAACTCTGCGGGAAGGTCTCCGTGTTCTCTTGGCCATACAAGTAGCATGAAAAGATGACCAAGTATTGATATGCCTTCCATAGTATCTTCGTCTTGTAAAACTAGTTGGGTGTCATCCTGAACTTGGCTGGCTCCTTCACCCAATTCTTCAAGATATCCCTGGAGTTTTCATTGCTGCTGGATATGCTAAAGGGTGTCTCTATTGTGATCACTGGCTTCGGCAAGTGGTACATTTGTTGATAGTCTTATGCCTTGAAGGTAGTAATCTCTGTCCAATACAATTGTCTCGGGATCAGTGTGTGAGACAATCCAATGTATCATGTCTGCGCATGGGAACACGTGAAACTTGCATGCAATCTGGTACACGCTGGACTTGTGAATGTTCACATAGACTTTGCAGTCTTCAAGATCTTCCCCAAATGTGCCTGAGAATGTATCATTGATCTCATGCCATTTTAGATTGATGTCTTTGTCTAAGATCAGCTTGGTATCTTCATAAATTGGCAAACTCATAGACACTCGCTCAACTGCTTCTCCAGTTGTGCTTCCGTTGGTGTCCTTTGATCCTGCTCTCTTGGAGGCCATTGATCCTGAACTACTGAGAGAGGGACAAACACCTGCTATATTTGGAGACATGGTGACATGCATGGCAAGGAATCTGTTAGTTAAAACCAAAGGAAACTTGAGGACTGACATGCAACATACCCGAGAGACTGCTTGAAAGGATTGTACAATTTTCACTAGGAGGTCGGGAGACTGGCTGTCGAAACTATGCAAAAGGCAACCCAGACTGTCAGGAGGCTGGTTGACTACTAGAATTGCGCAATGAGCAATCCAGACTGACCTGCTGGGTGCTGAGATTGCGTAGTGCACAATTTCAGTTAGTAAGTCATGTAGGCCCAAGGACTGCATTGCACAATTATCTGGGCCAACAGACACTACCTCTCAGAATTTCACAAAGCAAGACTAGAGAACAAGTGTCTGGTCAGATTTGCACATTTTTTGGGAGGAAGGCAAAGCCTTCCCTCTCATAAATGCGCAATGTTGTCCGAGAAAGGCAGATTTCAAGCCAAGGTTGCCCAAACCCACCGATGAGTGACTAAAAACATATGGAGATCTGAATGCATGGAAAAACTGAGTGTAGGCAAGATTCAATGATAATGCATGCAAACACCAAATGCAAGATTTAGAAAATGGAAAAACATGCATGTGTGTGAAACGAGTTGTTGAATCGGTGACCGTTCGTGCAAAATAGTGTCATGCATGCGACAATAGTGAGGTACAAACGAAAACTGAAATGGTGCTTGTATAGGCTAAGATGCATGCAAATGACAACAAGCGTTCATAGAAATCAAGCAGACAACATTCGCAGAAGCCAAAACATAAAAAGCGACAGAAATGCTGCAAAAGACAAGTAAAGCGGACTTACCCAGAAATAGCTGAGCTGGATGTGCCAAAGACTCCTGGATGTGTTGTGGGATGTCAGAGCTCCAAGATCGATGTGAAGAATGAGCTCTAAAGTGTTGAATAAATAAGTTTGAGGCTTATGACATGCATGCCACATATCTAAGAAAAAGCGACATTTGGCGAGAAGTTTCTAAAACGATCTTTACATGTAACCTCCAACTGCTAGAAATAGATCCCTAAAATATAGGGATGATTTTTTCATGTTGCTTTTTGCTATTTCAGGAAAAAGCATCCCATATATGCAAATCAATTTCACTGGGTCTCGGGTGGAACTGGTCAACCTGAAGGCACATGTAATATCTTGCTTGATTGAGAGATAGATATGTGCAATTTCTGGGAGGAGTTGGGCTGGCTGTCCTAGAGGGATTGCACAATTTCGAAGAGGAGCAGGTGAATGCTACCCATAATTTCCAATTTCTGGGCTGAGCTATAGTGCTGGGCGAGATTGCACAATTTTCTCAAGGAAGGTTGTCTGACTGCATTGCGCAATTTCTAAGCCCAGTAGGCTGCCTATCAGATTTGCGCAATTTCCAGAGGGAAGGCTAGTTCCCCTCCAGAATTGTGCAATTTTCTGGGGGAGCTGCTCAACCATCAACTAACTTAAGGCTGAAATGGAATCCTGTGAAAGGAGTGAAGAAAAATGACATGCACAGGTTGTAAAGTCACTAAAAAACTAATGAAGCCTATGTACTTGACAATGCAAGACATGTTGTTAGGATGGTTAGTAGGGAGGCACCAAAACGAAGCTCAAGCAAAATTTTGGAGGGTGGTTGTAGCCGCTAAAACACTTGGCGACACACTGGTAGAACTACAACTCTTTGAATGGACCTTGTTCGTGAAAAACAAGTCTAACACCTCTAGAAGTATTGTTCAGTTCTCAGTTCGTCTTGGTTTCCACACTTGCTTGATTGTAAGATGTAGCATCTGCCAAGCTCTTGGTCAGTCGACACACATTCCAAGCCAAGCCAAAACAATTATTTTGATTGGGAATGAGGGGTATATTAGTGCACAAGCTTTATGGTCGTCAGAGTTTTAGTTTCATCTATGGTGTTGCTCTGCTACCAGTAGGCCTGGACAACACCATGGCAGAGTCATGCAGTAACACAAGCGTCGCTCCACTCCCAACGAGCCTGGTTAGTACCTCAGAGGAGTTATTTGCATGACCTCTCTGTCCAGGAAGACTTTCTCTTCTTTCGACTTATTCATTTTTTTAGTTTTCGAAAATTTTCACATTTTCATTTTTTCATTTTTCATTTTCATAACTGTGCATAACACTTATTCATTTCAGAGGCGGAAGAGGGATCCCGAGTAGACACTCTGCGTGATTGCACAACTCTATGCTATGACTTGTCGAATGATATGTTGTGCATCTCCTCTTCCAGATTGTCTCCAAGGATCTCAATATCTCCTTGGTTGCTCAGGACTTGCTCTACTTCTGGATCCGGTGAAGCCAGTGGGTCAACCTCTTGGTGGTAAGGCATGAGGTCGATGTCTTGCTCTAACTCTGGCTGCTTCATCTCCGTATCCATCTATTCAAGTACTCGTTCAATCTCTTGAGTGAAGTACTGCTCCTACGACTACTCATCCTGTCTGCTTTGTGCCAGCTTCTTGGACGAGTCTACTACCTATATGGACGTAGTTTCATCTATCTGTGCAAGTTGCGCCCCTTGCTGTGTCTATCCTTGCTGCGCTTCCTTCTCTTGTTTGGGAAGCTCCTGTTCTTTTCGAAGTGGCACCTTCAAATCTTGCAACTCCTTCACTCTTTCCTCCATCCTCTTTTTATCTCTCCGCTTTTGCACGGTCCTCTTGTCGTGTTGTCACCTCTTCGCCTCTATCTCCAAAGCTGCTTTCTCCACAAGTGGATCTACTATGAACTTGCAACTTTATTCTACCTTTGCGCTGTCAACAATATTTCTCTTGCCTTTGTCACATGCAGGTATGTTATCCTCTACTGCTGTTGCTGATGGTGCTCTCCTAGATGCTACTTCACGTTACTTCGCTAACCATTCCACATCGATTCCGACTAGTTAATTGGGCCTAGAGAAGTTGTGATAATATCTCCATGGGTCTTCCTTAGCCCAATGACATGCCCTGTGGATCCAAGGTAATTTCACTCTAGCGTAGTGATTCTTCAAAAAGAAATGCAGGTTGTATGGATTGAAGCTTCTGGCGCCGAAAGTAAATCTTTTGAACTCTTCTGTCTCAGCATCCACATGCTTGAGATTCCATATCTCGTACAACCCGATCCACAATGGAAGAGTGGAACAAGGTGCCTTCTTCTTCTGATGTATTCTAGCTAACAGTCCTGCCGATATGTGGTACGACACTTCTTGCATGGCGAGCTTGTCCATGGAAAACTTTAGTAAAACATGCAAAGGCTTATCTGCACTGTACATTTGTATGAACGTGCCAAAAGGTGAGGCATACAAATCTGCTATGTCAATCAGTGCCTCCATTGTTGCCTTCGACATGCAAGGGGGATGCTGCTCAAATATCATCTTGTACACCGGGGTAAAAAATGGTCTGGCAACTGTGTGATGACACCTCGAAAGTTGCATTTGGAAAACAATCTGCAATAAGTGTTCACAGAGGCTTCTGTTGATGTCCATACCCACTTCAAGCTCGGGAATTGCTGATGGGCACAAATTGCATCCAAGATGTATGCGGACATGTAGATTTCTGCTTACTAAACTTTGGGTGGCTGTCGAGCTCCTGTTACATGTTCCTTCAGCTTGTGAGCCAACATGTCGGACCAGTTGCATGCTTTGCCTTCACTGGCTAGTTGGTCCAACACGATCACCCAACTATGCGGGAAGGTCTCCGTGCTCTCTTGGCCATACAAGCAACATGCAAATATGACCAAGTACTAATATGCCTTCCGTAGTATCTTCATCTTGTAAATCTGGTTGGGTGTCATCCTCAACTTGGCTGGATCCTTCACCCAGTTCTTCAAGTTATCCCTGGAGTTTGCATTGCTGCTGGATATGTTGAAGGGTGTCTCCATCATGATCACTGGCTTCGGCAAGTGGTACATCTACTAATAGTCCTATGCCCTGAAGGTAGCAATCTCTGTCCCATTAACACCACTCAATGCCATCATCTCGAGATCAATGTGTGAGACGATCCAATGTATCATGTCTGCGCATGGGAACATGGGAAACCTACATGTAATCTGGTACAAGCTAGACTTGTGAATGTTCACATAGACTTTGCGGTCTTCAAGATATTCCCCAAATGTGCTTGAGAATGTATCATTGGTCTCCTACCATTTCAACTTGATGTCTTTGTCTACGATCAACTTGGTATCTTCGTAAATCAGAAAACTCATAGACACTCGCTCAAATTCTTCTCCAGTTGTGCTTCCGTCAGTGTCCTTTGAACCTACTCTCTTGGAGGCCATTGATCCTGAACTGCTAAGAGATGGATGAACACCTACTATATCTAGAGACATGGCGACATGCATGGTAAGCAATCCATCAGTTAAAACCAAAGCAAACTTGAGGACTGACATGTAGCATACCCGAGAGACTACTGGCAAGGATTGCATAATTTTCATTGGGAGGCTGGGAGACTGACTACTAGAACTGCACAAAAGGTAGTCTAGATTGTTGGGAGGCTGGTTGACTGCTGGAATTTCACAATGAACTATCCAGACTGACCTGCTGGGTGCTAAGATTACATAATGCACAATTTCAATTGGAAAGTCATGCAGGCCCAGGGACTGCATTGTACAATTTCAGTTGGCAAGTCATGTAGGCCCAGGGATTGCATTACACAATTTTATGGGCTAGCAAAAACTGCCTCTCAGAATTGCGCAAAGAAATACTGGAGGGGACTATCTGGCCAGATTTGTGCATTTTCTGGGAGGGAGGAAAATCCTTCCCCTCAGAAATGTGTAATGTTGTTCGAGGAAGGCAGAGTTCGGGCCAAGGTTGCCCAGACATACCGACGGGTGACTGAAAACATATGGAGAACTGAATTCATGGTGAAAATTCATGTAGGAAAGAGTGAATGATAATGCATGCAAACCACTAATACAAGATTTAGAAAATGGAAAAATGTGCATGTGTGTGAAAAGAGTTGCTGAATCGGTGACCATTTGTGCAAAACAATGTCATGCAGGTGACAACAGTGAGATGCATACAAAAACTAAAACAGTGCTTGTACATGCTAACATGCATGCAAACAGCAACAAGTATTCATAGAAATCAAGCAAACAACACTCAGACAAGCCAAAACACAAAAAATGACATAAATGCTGCAAAAGACAAGTAAAGCAGACTTACCCGGAAATAGCAGAGCTAGATGTGCTGAAGACTCCTGGATGTGCTGTGGGATGTCAGAGCTCCAAGATTGATGCAAATAATGAGCTCTAAAGCATCAAATAAATAAGTTTGAGGCTTATGACGCGCATGCCACGAATACAAGAAAAAGCGACACTTGGAGGGAAGTTTCTAAAACGATATTTGCATGTAACCTCCAGGTGCTAAAAATAGATCCCTAAAATTTATGGATGTTTTTTTCATTTTTCTTTTTGTTATTTCTAGAAAAATCATCCCACGCATGAAAATCAAGTTTGTTGGGTTCAGGGTGGAACCGGTCAACCTGAAGGCACATGCAACAACTTGTTTGACTGAGAGACGAATTTGTGCAATTTCTAGGAGGAGTTGGGCTGGCTGTCCCAGAGGGATTACACAATTTTTGGGAGGAGCAGGTGACTGCTGCCCAGAATTGCACAATTTCTGGGCTGAGCTGCAGTGCTGGGCAAGATTGCACAATTTTCCCAAGGAAGGATGTCTAACTGCATTGCGTAATTTCTGAGCCTAGTAGGATGCTCAACGGATTTCACAATTTCTGAGCCCAGTAGGCTGCCCAACAGACTTGTACAATTTATTGAGGGAAGGTTAGTTCCCCTCCAAAATTGCACAACTTTCTGAGGGATCTACTCAGCCAAAAACTAGCTTAAGGCCAGAATGGCTACCTGTGAAAGGATTGAAGCAAACTAACATGCACAGGCTGGAAAATCAATGAAAAACTGATGAAGCCTATGTACTTGATAGTGCAAGACATGTTGCTAGGATTGCTGGTAGGGAGGCTCCAAAATGAAGCTTAGGAAAAATTTTGGAGGGTGGTTGTAGCCGCTACAACAAAACCCCACCAAGTGGCATAACACTGGATAAGAATATATAGAGGTGGTTGAAACAACGAGGCTAAGATTGGACTTCACCATGAAAAGTGCAATTCAATCTTGTCAGAAGCAAACCAAACTCATCAGCACAAACCAAACAAGGTGATTTTTCTCAACTAATAAAATATGCATTTGTCCTGGATCTAATAGAAGCAAAACCGCCAAATTCATTTTACTTTTATTGCTCCTATATTAAGAGATAAGGGAAGTTTGTTATATTTTCCATTATGTATAAATACCCATATCTAAGATAGAAGAAGGGGATTCAAATCTGAGAGAAAAGAGGTAGAGTAATACTAGAGCTTGTAGCTTGTTTGTATAGAAGGATTAAGACTCATTTTCACTATTACAGTGAGATCAAATCCATCTGTGCAGACAAGGAATCGATTTAGAGACAACAAAGGCCCTGCACTATTGTAATTTTTTGATTTTTTTATGTAATTGATTAATTTTTATAATAAGATTTATTTATGTAATTAGATGTACAACACTATTGCTTGCTCTATTATTGAAAATAAACTCTTCAAATTTCAAATTCATTTCTGGAGTATGAGTATGTATGTGGCTTTTCAACACTATTGTTGACTGTTTACTGAAATTATCATTTAGAATCTAGTCAAGCTATATTGTAGGGTTAATAAGAAATGAGTTTTGAAACTGGAACTTGAATAAGGATAGACCTTTATCTCCTTGAGTTGCTAGTTATCTAACCATTTTAAGTTATAGATGTCCTGCTCTTCTACATGTCATTTTATTTGAACTACTTCAATATTATGACATGAATTTCTCGTTCTTATGCATATGTTTAATAAGAGTTGGAGTTATTTACAGTTAAGTGCCTAGTAACTACTTATTACGCATTTAGTTGTTCATAATTGTTTTAATAAGGATTAGATCTTGTGAACTATTTCCCTGGTCTATTTCCTTGATCTCATTTCAATTCCAACATGCTTCTTTTCCCATCCTTTTAGCTTGCTCTTGATTGATAGAAGGACTAATCCTTCCTTGAATCAAGATAGGTCTAGTATTAGATGCATCTTAGATTATACTTTTCATGTAGTTCTACGTTCTGCATCCTAGAAGTCCCCTCATATAAGGGGAGTCTTTAGAGTGGTTTGGCTGGGCCATAAAGTCAGCTTAAGGATCCCTTTCTTGCTTGATCAACAAGAAGAGTCAATATGATGTCTCTTCTCTATTGGTGACTAAAAGTCAAAATTTAATCTAGTAGAGATAGAGAGAGGGTAACTAGACCCAATTGAACCAGTCAGAACCACCATTTCATTGGAAAAGGAATTGTTTTAAGTTCTTGACCCGGTGGTCTCCCTTAAAATGTTGAAAGGTCATTTTTACCATTCAATAGGTCTCTCTCACTATTGTGGAGTCACAAATAGGGTTATAATAGATGAGTATTAATGTAGAGTACAAAAGAGAAACTGTTGATCGAAATGCATTACGAAAACATACATAAAAATGTGAGGAAGGAGTTGAGAGCAAGGGAGCATATCAGAGCAACATTGAAAACCAAGTCTCAATCACAATAAGAACATCCCTGAGGTGGGGATACTTATGCTTGACGTAAAGATTAGCTAAAGATGGTTACCAAAACTATACAATGTAGATTCATGACATGAAATTCTAGCACATGGCTACAAGCAATACACAATGGATACATGCGACAAACCACAAGATCAGAGCCACTATCAAATATAACATGGATGTATGCCATAGTATACATCAATAGGACTATCAACACATAAAAAAACGCTTCCCTAGAGTAGTTCTCAAAGTACATAAGGTGGTAAAAAATCCAATGAAGGCTGGGAAGGGTGCCATATAAGAGTGAGATATCCTTAACCCAAGGTATTCTAATAAACCCCGATGGTATGAATCTAGAACATGTGAATGGATGAGTTTATATCAAGCATGGTATAAATTGTTTGATTACTATTCATTAAATTATATTGTTAATAGATTCAATGAGGGGACCCACTAAGGATGAAAATAGACACCAAGGTACTTATAAAAGTCCACTAAGTGTGAATAAATGAGCTGACATCAGACACTTACGGACTCAAACAATCAAGACTCAATGAGGTAAACCCATTGTCAATTGATAAGAAACTTGTCACTGAGGTCTGCAAGCTCCAAGGTACTATTGGTTCCTAGATCTAGTCGATAAGAGATTTGAAGTTGATAAGAGAAGATTCATCGAAGGATGAATTGTATGTATCCCCCATAAATCAACAAGGAATATACTAATAAATGATTTCAACAGATGAAATCACCAAGTAAAATCAAAATATGGATGGCTTACTTAAAAGGTTAACGAGGACTGTAGATGGTTGACTGAGGTTTATACTTCCCTTGAAAATATAATAGCATGACACAAAAAATGACTTGATAGAATTGACAAATGAGAACCATGGGATATCATCCAACAATGCAGGAGGCATTGAAGCATGCTCCATATTGAATAGAAGAGTAACCAACTGGAGGAGTAAAAAGACTCATATGTATGGTACAAATCCTAGGCATGCTAAATCTTAGGTGTAAGGTACAAACAAAAGTAGGTGCAATTTTCAAGGGTGACACGACTGACACTGCAATTTTTGATTGATAGAATGGTAAAACCAATTTTCCTCCCTTCTCTTTTTATTGGTTGGCATCTCCTTCATGGTTTTGTGAGCATGAAAGAGAATACAAGTAAGCTTTATATTGTTTTTTGTTTAGTGTTAATGAGCTTGAAAAAGAGATATAATTGATAAGTTGTCTTCTTTATGGTTTAAAGAGCTTGAAAAAGAGATAGTAGTATGCTCAATACAAGGTGTCTTTTTCCTGAGGTTTTAGCGAGCCCAAAAAAGAGGTAAAAGGATGCTTGGTACCCTTCCATATTTAATGACCATGAGAAGAATACAAAGGAAGCTTGCCCTAGAGGAATGAGTGGTATATAAGGTAGCAACTTGTTTCGAGCTAATGGAATTTCCCTAAGCAAGGTGAAGCAAAGATGCTAGCAAGGAAAACCACTCATTGTTGTAGACCCTCTAGGAAGGATAAAAGAGCACCAAGTGAAGGCTAGCAATAAGGCCAAGAGAAATGTGATTGCAATGATGAAAGTAAGATCAAGGCATGTCAACATGCAAAAAGTAGCAAGACAATGCATAAAATTTATCGTAAGGTAAACTAAGTGGTATAATCCTTCTAAGGTATGGCTAGAAGATGATAAAGAAGAGGAAATGAGGTTCGGATTTAGAGTCATGATGGGGCATAAGGAGGGATTCTAGAGTCTCATTGTCCATTGCAACATATCGACTTTTTTAATCAAGGTTGGCCAAATAATAGAGGCAATGGATTACGAGTCTCATTGTCCATTACAACATATCGACTTTTTTAATCAAGGTTGGCCAAATAATAGAGATGTTCTTCCTTGGTGGAAGTGTTACATAATAGTTCTACAACTAGTTTCAAAGATGAGATTTCACATTCAATAGGTAATATAGCCTCCACTTCACAAACCAACTAGAAAGGAGTGAAGCTCGTGGTAGTTTTAACTAAGGTTTGATATGCCCATAATGCAGAAAAGAGAATAAGATGCCAATTTGAGTTATGATTCCTTACCATCCTTTGGATCATGATTTTCAAGGCATGATTAACAAACTCTACTTTTTTGTTAGCTTGCAGATAATATGGAGTTAAATGTTCATGATGAAAATCCAACTTGGCTACTAGATTTGTCATTAAGTGATTATGAAAATGAGAACCATGATTAGTCACAATTTTATTGGGTACCCCAAACCTAGTGATAATCTAGTTGAGTACGAATAATGCCATAGTGGAACCATCATTAGGGAAGGTAGGCATAACCTCAACCCACTTAGTAATGTAATCCACATCCACGATGATGTAATGATGTCCGTTGGCCAAGGTTGGCTTACACTGTATAAGATTAATGCCCCATTTTCCAAAAGGTCTAATAGAAACCATAGGTTGAAGTGGATCTAGGTGAGTAGGCATATTTTTAGTAAATATTTGATATGGATGAACTTTTGGACTGTCATGAAACAATATTTAAAGATTGAGGGACAAAAGTACCCAATGCCCATAATTTTCTAGGTATTGGTATGTAACACCCCCCTCCTACACTTACCCAATTTCACCGGTCCACCGAGGTAAATATGTGATGAAGGGTTACTATGATATGAATCAACCTCTGAGGTATAGTTATGAAAGTAGAATCGATAGAATAAAATCTTTTTAACCTTTCTCAGGAGCTACAGGACCCCAGGAGCCAACCAACCACTCCTGGTGCCATAACCTTAAGTTAACTTGATTTTTCACTAACCTAGGTTGCCAGTCGCATGCATAACAAGGCACACCAATGACTATATGCCTCCATTTGCATGGATAACCCGTCCTCCTAATGACCGGAGTCTAATTTACCCAGTTTGTGTATGCGACGCTAAGATCTATGCCACTTTTTCAGGGCTAAGATCCATACCTTTGCGCAGAACTTGATGGAAATTTCTTGAATGATGAATGACACAAGGAAAAATCCATTAATGAAAACTTAGACAATAAATTGACCCGATAAGGCCTGACCATGAAAAATATTTCGTTAAACACATTTGGAATATATAATCTAGAGGTTATAAAGGCATATTTGAACATAGGGGTCTCATACTTGTTTGAAAATAATTAAGAAGGTTTGATTCCCTCTCATAATAGCTACAATAACATATATTAGGTCATGCATTCAATAAACATTCATTTACTAATTAAAACATGATGAGAGCCATAACTAAAGTTTGTCATAAAACCATGCTTATAACTAGCATATAACCAAAATAATAACAATGATAGAACAACCATCAAAGCCACACAATAACAAGCATAAATAGCCATGAAATACAAGAGGAAAAGAACTCTTATTAACACAAGAAATACCTAACCAATTTAGGGACTTATATGTACCACCCGACTATATATTGGGTTGAACCTAATCTTTCTTTTAGGTAATCACCCCCGTGCCATATTCCAAGCATGAATGTGGGACTCACAAAAAAATAGCCAGGGGTTCCTTAGGCTTTACCGCATATCCCGCCATTACTAGTCAAGGGATTTTTGGGTCCAAAGCAAGAACCTACCCAACTAGGCTTTACTGCAATCCTGCAATTACCAGTTAAGGGATTCCTAGGCCCAACCAAAGAAACATACACTACCAGGCTTTACCGAAATCCCGAAAAAATCGGTCAAGGGATCACTAGGCCCTAAAAAAGCATTAATTACTATGGATTTCTTCACCAGTACCTTGAGGAATTTCCTCGTCTCCACCCTTAGGCTTAACCGCATATCCCGTCATTACCAATCAAGGGATTTCTATGTCCTTGGGAATTTTCCTGAGACCACCTCACCCAGTTCCGTAACCATCTGGAAATCCAAAGCTTAACCAATGAAAGAACCCCATCACACCATGACTATCTGGAAATGGAAAGGAAAAGTTGAAACCACTATCGCACCTGGAAAATCCCATGCCAATGACAACAAGAGAACCAAACACACACATGCATATACCATGCATGCAAAAAACTAGCAGGGAAATCATACATGCAACTCGATACCTACAAGTAATCCTGTTGTAGCCACTTGATCCAACTCTTCCTTGCTTGATATTTGATTTCTTTGCTTTCTTTTCCTTCCTTTTCTTTCTTTCCTTTCTCCAATGCTAGAGTACTCTAAGAATGCTCTAAGTGTGCAAGAGTATGAGAGGATAGAGAGAATAGAAAGAGAGCTCCAAAAATGAACCGACAAAAGATGTGAAATCAATGAGGCCTTTACTTAGCTCGATGTAGTATTTACAATGAACAACCTGCTAAAAAGAAAAATTGACATAACAAACATAACAACATGACAACCATACGGCTTATTGGAGCCTTACAACACAACTCATTGTGGTATTTACAATAACAACCATACATAAATATGTACATAGACCAAATGTTAGAAATTAATTAACAAAGCAATGTAATACATAAAATATTGCAGAAACAAAAATATAAAAATGTATAAAACAAGAGAGGCATAGATATACGCGATTCACCCAATTTGGGCTACATCCACAGAGGAAAAGCCAATCCTTCCTTTTATATTATCCAACAAAATGAAGAGATACAACCTACAATGGATCCACTGTAATTTACTCTTCACTCTCACACAACCTCCTCTCTCTCTCTCTCTCTCTCTCTCTCACTCATAATAATAATACACAACCACAATACAATTCCATCATATAAACTGAGGGTTTCCTTCTAGGGAAAAAAACCCCTAAATTAACATAAATTCTACTATTATATCATACACTTAATGAACAACCCAGATTGACTACGAAATCACAATATTTTACAAGACATTTTTTTCATTTATTTTTAGCTTCGTGGATGCTTCTCTTGAACCTTTGTCGAGGGGGGTGGGGGGCTCATTAAAAGTAGTCGTCACTGCCCCTTGGACCCCTCTAACGAATATCATATACTTGCTAGACAATGACTCCACTTGGACCTAACTATTTTTCATCTTTACCATCATACATGAAGACCAATTGAGACTGAGTAGAATCTCAGTTTCTCCCTAGTTACAACTTTTGTTAACATATCTGTAGGACTCTGGCTAGTGTGTATCTTTTCTAGCTTCAACTATCCATCTTCCAACATTAACCATATGAAATGGTACTTAAGCTGTATATGTTTACAAGATGAATGAAACTATGGATGTCACTGTATAACCTTCCCATCTCCTGCTTCTTTCCCAGTTCATCCATAAACCTTTGTATCCAAATCATTTCATTACTAGCCTTTTTAGAAGCAACATACTCTGCTTCCATTATTGAAAGTGCAACAATGTTTTACAATTTTGAAACCCAATTGAAAACTGTTCCACC
Organism: Pinus taeda; assembly: GCA_000404065.3. Taxonomy (NCBI): domain Eukaryota; kingdom Viridiplantae; phylum Streptophyta; class Pinopsida; order Pinales; family Pinaceae; genus Pinus; species Pinus taeda. The sequence continues at coordinate 37,382 of APFE031561417.1, read as the reverse complement.
TACATTAAACACATACCCTATGGTGCTCCTCCTGTTATCTTTATCACCTGCCATATTTGCATCAAAATATCCTTGTAGAGCAATGTTTGAACCACCAAAGCATAATGATTGATTTGTGGTACCTCTCAAATACCCAAATGTCCACTTCACTGCCATCTAATTCTCTTTTCCTAGATTGTTCATATACCTGCTTACAACTCCCACTGCTTGTGCAATATCAGACGTTGTGTAAACCATTGCATACATGAATCTTCCAAATGCTAATGCATATGGAAATTTACACATATAATCCATCTCTTCATGGGTCTTATGACACATCTCCTTAGTTTGAAATGGCTAGCCAAAGGTGTACTAACTAGTTTTGCATTTTGCATATTTGATCTTTCCAACACCTTTTCTATGTGCTCACTCTAAGATAATGTTAATTTGTGATTTTTGTTGTCTATAGTTATTCTCATACCAAGGATTTGTTTTGTAGCACCCAAATCCTTCATTGCAAATGAATTTTCCAATTTCATTTTGAGCACATTTATTTGTTGCATGTTAGACCTTGCAACAAGAATGTCATCTACATACAATAGCAATATAATATAGATTCCATCATTTTTCTTTTTAAGATAAACACAATGGTTAGAGTGACATCTAGTATAACCTTGTTTAGACATAAACCTGTCAAATTTTAGATACCATTGCTTGGAGCCTATTTTAAGCCATACATGCTCTTCTTCAATTTTCACACGAATTTCTCCTTCCCTTTGATCTCATACCCTTGTGCTTGCTGCATATATATTTCTTCCTCTAAATCCCCATGGAGAAAGATTATATTTACATCTAACTGTTCAAGATGCAAATCTTCTGTTGCCACTAGACTTGAAATAGTTATGATTGAAGTCATTTTAACAATAGGAGAATAAATTTCATCAAAGTGTATACCTTTCTTTTGTGAAAAACCCTTTACCACAAGTCTAGCATTATACCTTTATTTTTCTCCATCTTCTTCATTCAACCTGTAAACCCAATTATTCTACAATGATATTTTACCTTCAGAAAACTTAACTAAGTACCAAGTCTAGTTATGCATCAAAGAGTCCATCTATTCTTTCATGGCTTGCTCCCACTTCTTCTTGGTTTCTACATACAATTCTTCTTCATATCTTTCTGGTTCACTAGAATTAATCAACAATACATAATATAATGAAGGAGGGTATCATCGAGGGGGTCTACTTAACCTAGTAGATCTTCTAACACCACTTTCAGGTGTTTGAGGTGCCTGTTGCTATTGTGGTTGTTGTTTTTGTTGTGGCTTCTAATCATTATAATTTTCAGGCACCTTTACTTTTTTCTGTGATCTCATCAAACATTGTGTATTCTTTGTTTTCCTTTTCCTGGTTCTTTTCCTACATCTAATCCTTATACAAGACCTTTTTAGTGAATATGACATCTCTTCTGCTAATGATTTTGTGATTTTCATAGTCATATAAGAAATAACCAAAATCATTAACATCATATCCATTAAAGGTACATTTATTTGATTTTTCCTCAAGCTTTGTTCTATTTTCTTTATTAATGTGGACAAAGGCTTCACAACCGAAATTCCTTAAAAATTAGTAGTTTACCTTTTACTTGTCCATGCCTCCTTTGGAATACCACCATCTAAGGAACTTGAAGGACCTCTGTTTATTAGATAAATAAAAATATCTACAACATCTAACAAAAATTGTAAGGGAAATCCTCCATGCAATTTCATGCACCTTGCACGCTCCATTATTATCATGTTCATGCTTTTTGACACACCATTTTCCTGTGGTGTTCCTGTAACTATCTTCTCTCTGCGAAGTCCATGATTTGAACAACAATTATCAAACTGTTTACTGCAGTATTCACCTCCATTTTCTAATCTGAGACACTTCAATTTATTTCCTGTCTCATTCTCAACCGAAGGTTTCCATTTCTTGAAAATATTAAATACATCATATTTATTTCGAATACAATAAATCTAGGTTTTCCTAGTTGCATCATCAATAATAGTAACATAATAGTAGGAGCCAATGAGAGATGAAACCTGAGCAGATTCCCATACATTTGTATGGACAAGATCTATTTTTTCACCCTTCTTTTCTTTCCCAACTTTGATAAATATGACTCTCTTATCCTTTCCATAAACACAATTTTCACAGAAATCCAAATCAACATGCTTCAAACCCGGCAACAAATTTCTTGAGTGAAGAATATGCTTCCCCTTCTCACTCATGTGCACGAGTCTATAATGCCACAATGTCGTATCTGCTCTTGTGGAGGTTAATGCATTAACATAATTAGAAATACCATTACATAAATACAACGTACAAATATTTTCTCCTTTTGCTATTACCAAAGCTCCTTCAGTGACCTTCTAGGTTTTGTATGTGAACGTAGTTACACAACCTTCACCACCTAACTGCCTCATTTAAATTAGATTTTTCTTCAGATCTAGAACATGTCTTACCTCCTTTAATAGCCATTGGTTTTCATTATGTTGCTTTATAAAAATCTTACCCATTCTAATGATTTTATATGGTTTATCATCACGCACACAAACCAGTCCAAAATCTCCTTGAACATAGTCATGAAAATGTTTCTTGTCAGGTGTGGCATGGAAAGAGGCCCCTAAATCTACCACCTAGGCACCAATATTATTTTTTAATGAAAGAATCAAAACATCTTGCAACACATCACCTGTCACATTCGCTTCATGATTATTCTCTTGCCGTCCATCTCCTTCTTTTCCCTTCTGAGGTTTGCAGTCTTTCTTCAAGCGTCCTTTCTTCCCGCATTTCCAGCACACTATCCCTGATTTGGATTTCGATCTGCCTTTTCTTTACTTACTGTGATTTCTTGGGCTCCTTCCTCTTTCCATTTTTCTTCCCCTATTATTTGTAGTCAAAGCATTACCTAATGTCTCACAGGATATTTTCCATCACATTTCCTTGCTAAGGATGGAACCAACAACATCATCAAACTTTAAAGTACTAGATACATAGTCAAAGTTACTAATAGCCACAACTAAGCCATTCCAACTTTCTGGAAATGAGCAGATAAATAATAGAGCCCTAAATTCATCATCAAAATTTACCCCTACAGAACTTAACTGACTCATAACTGTGTTAAATTCATTTAAATGATCAACAACAAATCCACCTTCTGACATCTTTATATTAAATAGATGATTCATAAGAAATACCTTATTTGAGGCTGAGGGTTTTTCATATAATTTGGTCAATGACATCATTAAACCTTCTGTTGTCATTTCCTTTGAAATGTTGAATGCCACTGACCCTGCCATACACATATGTATTGTTCCTAGTACCTTTATGTCGAGAAGATCCCATTCTTCATTTGTCGTACTTGTCGACTTCTTTGATTTTCTGCTCAATGGTAGGTATAGATCTTTTTGATACAAATAATATTCCATTTGCATCTTCCACAATTGGTCATTTTGACCATTAAATTTCTCGAAACTAAACCTACCATCTTCAACCATTGCTCCCACTCAAACCAAGGACCCTTCTTTCCTATGAGTTTATAAGCCAAATAGACCTTCGACTATGATACCAATTACTATAAATTAATTAACGGAGCAATGAAATACATAAAATATTGTGGAAACACAAATACATAAACACATAAAACAAGATATACACAGATATACATGGTTCGCCCAATTTGGGCTATGTCCACGGTGAAACAACTAGTCCTTCCTTTTATATTATCCAACAAAATGAAGAGATACAACCTACAACAAATTCGCTGTAATTTCCTCTTCGCTCTCACACAACCTTCTTCTCTCTCTCTCGCTTAGAATAATAATACACAGTCAAAATACAATTTCCTCATATAAACTGAGGGTTTCCTTCTAGGGCAAAAAATCCTAAATTAACATAATTTATACCATCAGACCCTCTACCTAATGAATGACCCAGATTGAATACGAAATTACAATATTTTACAAGGCAAATTTTCATCTATTTTTAGCTTCAGGGATGCTTCTCCCAAACCCCCACAAGGGGGCGAGGCTCATTAAAAGTAGTCATCACCCTCCTAGAATCCCTTGATGGCTATCATATGGGTAGTGTTGATGCCCCGTTTAAGAACTGGGGTCTAACGTGGTTGAGACCTTTAAATAAAGAAGATAATTAGGCTCCACACCTAACACCAAAAAATCATTTACCTTCTCAAGAAAATAATGAAGGATACATATCCCACATCTGATCAACCATCTCCCATGTAGCTTCATCAGGCCCAAAGTGCTTCTAATGCACTTCAACTTGCTTGATTGCTCGGTTCCGGTGCATGAGCCTATTTCCACTGCAAATGCACCAAGGTTCTGGCTAGAATTCTCCTTTTGGATACACCTGCAATACATACCAATCAATTACATGATCAACACGCTTTACATATCTTTTAAGCAATGAAACATGGAAAACATCATGTACTTTTTGATCCAGGTGGATATTGGTGGCCACCCGCCTATTCCACTTGGACCCCCACCATTGTTGCTTTCAGTTTTTTAGTTTCCTTACTTATAGCACAATTTAATATTTTTGGCAGTTTTCTGGGTCCTGAACTTCTGGAGCCATTTTGAAGCCCTAAACGACGTTTTTTGGGAAAACCACTAGCGGTGAATAAAAGTTTTCAACTACAAGTTTTCAACTTGATATTCACTACCAATAATTGTAATCCTCGAATAGATATTTCTAACAAGGTACTGTGTGCATCAAACAAAGATCGTATGCCAAAGTTACGACCTCAGGGAGTTGATGTACCAACTTACCCCAATGGGGCCCATAGTTTGGTGTTTCATCTCCTAGGGTTAGGTTTTTGGATGTTTAGGGTTTTCCTTTTTTTCACAATAATAAATAGGCCTTCAAGATTCATTGTAACACAGTTTAGAGGCATGTAGCCGCCACATGTCTTCTGAGAGATACACTACCATCGATCTAGCTAGTCTTATTTCCATTCTGTTTGTAAGCATATTTCAGTATTTGATATTAATAAAATGAAGTGTTATTTCTGCTGCATCTTGATATTTATGGTTATATTTGTAAATTGTTGCGTTCTTATTTAAATCTAGATCAATGGTATCAAAGCGGTATGCTCTTTCTCTGTTTTTGTTTACATGTCCCCAACAAAGTCAAGGTATAAGGAGTTAGGGCTCAATCTGGTTGAACCTTTGCAAGATCAGCCTCGCAAACCTCGACGACCACCCTTGGGGGAAGAAAAGAAATATGAGGGAGCAGGAGATCCTATCAAAATATTGCTTGAGGAGGCCCTTGAGAAACAAAGGAACGCAATGATGGATAACTTTGCTCATATCTTTCAACGGTTGCCCATCGACGATGCATCCACATCCAGCAACCACTCTAGAGGCACCACTCCTTTTAAGGTACAAGTAAACTTTGACATTCTCATATCTGAGGGAAAAATAGATGCAAATGTCGTAGATAAATGGTTAAATATGATAGAAGGATATTTTTATGTTCATTATTTTTCTAGCCGGGAAAAGATTACTTTTTCTCTTCTCAAAGCCACTCCCCACGTTAAGGACTAGTGGGAAACCTACTGTGAGAAGAAGGATGAAAGTGTGCCCTCACTATTTTTAGCCACATCCACTTGGAATTCATTTCGTGATGCCATCAAGGAGAAGTACTACCCTGTCGAGAGCTATGAGGATAAATACATAAAGTGGACCACGCTGCAGCAGGGAAGGGAAGAAGTTGTGCTAGAGTTTACCAATGTTTTTCATACCCTTCACACGAAGTTGGGTATCAAGGATCTGAGAAACATTTGGTACTCAAGTATTGCAGCTACCTACATAGGTACATCCAGGATGAGTCGGAGTTCCTCGACATCTCCTCAATTGACGCGACATACCGATACACTGTCAAGATCGAGCATAAGCTTAAACAGAAAAAATGTGGATCTACGAATTTGAAGGAAGGGAATGGTGCCCCCAAACTGCAGAACAAAGGAAAAAGCCAAGGCAGGGTGGCCTAGGACAACCTGCCAAAGTCGCAAGCAAAGAAAAACATTGCGAAGCTGAGGAGGGACATGGGAAAGTGGTGTGAGTTCCATAAGAGCTCCACTTGCAACACAAGTGAGTGTCAGACCAAGTAGTCACTGGTGGCCAAGCTCAAGGCTTCCAAATCAGATGCATGCTCTGACTCTGGGTCATAAACCGACAAGGGGAATGAAAAAGGGAAGCGAATTATCGGTGCGGAGCCCAATGCCACTATTTCCACCATGAAGATCCAGAAAGAGGAACTTGAAGATCTAGAGGAGGAGGAGCACCTCTTCCACTCCCAGATATGGGTAAAGGGTTCCTCACTACAGTTCATTGTCAATAATGGGAGCCAAAATAACCTCATTTCAGCAGAGGTCATGAAGTGGCTGGGCTTACCGAACACAACACACCCACAACCATACACCATCGAGGGCATGATATTCACGTCAACTAGCAGTGTCGCCTTCCATACAGTATCAAGCCCTTCACAGATGAGGTATTATGTGATGTTGCTCCCTTTGATGTTTGTGATATATTATTAGGCCAACCATACTTGTGGAAGCGATATGTTGTCTATGAGTCAAGGCCTCGCAATGTTATTGTTACCTTGGGAAATAAGTTGTATAGGATATTGGAGGTAGCACCTCTTACTACCATCTCTTTGGTTACTATAAAAAATGCATTAAGATCATTTTGAAAACTGGGAAATTTGTTTTCCTAATGATATGCCCTCAGGGAAAGAAGAATACGGTGTCCAAGACCTCCAAACAGGGCCCCTCACACGACAACAATAGATGGACAAGGTTGTGGAGGAGTACAAGGACATATTCACCTCCCTCGCAGGGGTGCCTCTACACTATTAGGTGAAGAACTCCATAGATTTGACCCCAGGTGCACCATTTCCCAATGGACCCATCTATCGACACTCTGTTATCGAGAACGACGAAACCAAGAGGTAGATTCAGGTGCTATTACAAAAAGGTCACATCCGACCAAGTTCATCGCCCTGAGGGAGCTCGATCGTGTTGGTACAAAAGAAGGATGGGACGTGGAGACTCTGTATTGACTATCGGGGGTTGAACAAGATCATTTTCTAGAATAGGTATCTAATGCCATGGTTTGATGACCTTCTGGACCAACTCAAGGGGGAAATATATTTCAAAAAGATCGACTTGAAGTCTGAATATCGCCAGGCACCAATTGAACCCTTTGGTGTGTGGAAGACTTCCTTAAAAGCCAAGGAGGGCCTTTTCGAGTGATTGGTTATGCCTTTTGGGTTGACGAATGCTCCTACAACCTTCATGAGGGTGATGGATGACATCTTGTGGACATTCACCAACTCATTTGTAGTGGTATACTTGGATGACATCTTGATCTTCAACTAGAGTTGGGAAGAGCACCTCCACCAAATCTAATAGGTTCTCCAAACATTGCGACAAAACAAGCTGTGTGCGAATTTGGAGAAATACACTTTTTGCAGGACCCAGGTTTAGTATCTGGGATACATTATTGATGAACAGGGGGGGTGCATGTAGATCCAGCCAAGATCCAAGTCATTCAGGATTGGCCAACCCCAACCACTTTGATAGAGCTCTACAACTTTCTAGGTCTTGCCAATTTTTACTGCAGGTTCGCGTTGGGGTTCTCTCATATCACTTGGCCCTTGAGTCAAGTCACCAAGGGAGGAGAGAAAGAAAAATTATTTTGGTCTGAAGCTCAACAAAAGGCATTCATAGAGTTGAAACATCACCTCTTCTCTGCCCCTGTGCTCACATTACCAAACTTACAACAAGCATTTGAGATCGAGATAGATGCCTCTGACTACGCTATTAGGATAGTCCTTACTCAATGGGGGAATCTAGTGGCATATCACAGTGAAACACTTTCAGACACAGTTCGGAAGTATCCCACTTATGACAAAGAGATGTATTCCATTGTGCAGGTCTGCCGACAATGGAAGCATTACATTCTGGGGAAGGAAACAATCATCCACATAGACCATCGATCCTTGCAGTTCATGTAGACACAAGGGAAGTTGTAGAATGATCACCATCAGAAGTGGTCCACATACCTGCAACAATTCTATTTGAATATCAAGTATAAGAAGGGCAACACCAATAATGTTGCAGACTGCCTCAGCCGATCCCCAATCATGGCGTTAACCATCGTGCTCAACTCTTGTGGGCACAAGACTTCTGATTGGCCACTTCTCTACCAAAGTGGCCCATAATTCGACCACACATACCAAACGCTCTTGGAGGGTCAACAAGTGCTAAATTTTCACCTCTAGGATGCACTGTTATGCCACCTAAGACACCTTTCCGTTCCTTCAAGTGAGCGTGCCAAGATGATTTGGGAAGCGCACTATAGTTGAGTTGCTGGACATTTCAGAGTCGAGAAAACAGTGGCAGTACTGCAGAAGTATTTCTACTAGCTGAATCTTCTACAAGATGTCAAGAAGTAAATCAGATCTTGCAATGCTTGTGCCATTTCCAAACTAACCATCAAGAAGCAAGGCCTCTATACTCTACTGCCTACCCCTAATCGACCTTGGGAATCCATATCCATGGATTACATGTTGGGCCTTCCTTCTACTAGGCATGGTAGTGACTGTGTTTTTGTGGTCATTGATAGATTCTCAAAGATGGCCATTATGGTGGCATGCAAGAAGAATATCATAGCAGAAGCCACTGCTAAACTCTTCTTTGAACAAGTGCGGGTACACTTTTGGATCCCACAGTCTATCATCTCAGATTAGGACAACAGGTTCCTAAATACATTTTGGTCCAGTCTCTGCTTGATGCTGGACACCAAGCTCACTAAGTCCACAACTTTCCATCCCCAAACTGATGGCCAGACAGAGGTCGTCAATAGGATGATCAACACATTCTATGCATGTACAACTCAAAGCATCCACGCACATGGGATGAGAACCTCCCCTTATCCAACGTAGCTATAACTAGGCTCTCCAAAGCTCGACTGGCCATAAACCTTTTCAAGTGGGCCTGAGATTCTAGCCACTAAGTCCAATTGATGTGGCCATACCATTTGCAACTACTCAGGCAGATTCATATCATGTCCAATCCGAAGACAACAAGGCAAACAACTTCATTGAGCACATTCAACACATCCGCTAACATGTCCATGACATCTTGGACATAGCCAATGCTAAGTACAAGCAGTGACATGATTAGCATTGGGTGCCACAAAAGTTCCAGGTGGGTGACAAAGTTTGACTACATTTTCAGAAGAAGCACCTCGTTGGGCCCCACTGCAAGCTTTTCCCACTCCGATATGGGCCATATGCCATTACCAAGGAAGTAGGGAACAATGCCTTTGAGCTTAATATTCCACCATTCCTTGTTTTGCACCCAGTGTTCAATGTGGATCGCCTTCGGACACATCCAACATTGCAAAACAACTCACACCAACAGAGTTAAACCCAAATTGCATGGAAAAAGCCACAACTAATTGGATCATGGACACACAGATCAAGAACACCCAACAAAAAAGTATCTAGCTATATTGAGTTTTCAAAGTAGGCCAACTCCTTCACTAGGGCAAGTGGCTCACCAAGGACCAAGTTGAGCAGAAGTTTCCTCATCTCATGGAGGAACTTAATGCAATGGGGACTATTTCTTCCTGAGGGGGGAGGAATGATCCAGGTGGATATTGGTGGCCACCCGCCTATTACACTTGGACCCCCACCATTGTTTCTTTCAGTTTTCCAGTTTCCTTACTTGTAGCACAATTTACTATTTTTGGTATTTTTTCGGGTCCTGAACTTCCGGAGCTGTTTTGAGGCCCTAAACTATGTTTTTTAGGAAAACCACCGGTGCTGAATATAAGTTATCAACTGAATATTCTCTATTAGCAGTTGTAATCCTAGGATATATCTTTCTAATGGGGTACCATGTGTGTGAAACGGAGATCACATGCCAAAGTTACGACCCCGGGAAGTTGATGTACCAACTTACCCCAACGGGGCCCATAGTTTGGTGTTTCATCCTAGAGTTATGTTTTTGGATGTTTAGGGTTTTCCATTGTTTTTCAATAATAAATAGGCCTTCAAGCCTCATTGTAACACTGTTCAAAGACATGTATCGACCACATCTCTTCTCAGAGATAAGCTAGCATTGCCCGAGTTAGCCTTATTTCCATTATGTTTGTAAGCATATTTCAATATTTGATATTAATGAAATTAAGTGTTATTTCTACTACATATCGATATTTATGGTTATATTTGTAATTTGTTGTGTTCCTGTTTAAATCTGGATCACTTTCACTGTCCGAGGCATTGCAAGTCTGTAGGCCACTGGTCCAATCCTCTGAAGGATCATGAAAGGCCTGCAATACTGAGATGCCAACTTCACACATGGACCAATCCTCAAGGATATCTTTTTGGGCTTGATGCGCAAGTACACATGTTCCCCAACTTGAAACTCCTTAAAAAACCTATGCTGATATGCCTAGCTCTTCTGTCCATCTCATTTTGCCTTTAGATTCTTTTTCTTGATAACCTACATTTCCTGTTCCATCTCTGCCAACATGTTCGGTCTGATCAATACCTAATTCACTGGATCACTCCAACTGATATCAGTATTACAACAATGCCTTAAACATACTCATCCTCAGTGACTCCTGATACCCATTGTTGTAAGCAAACCCAACCAGTGGAATATACTCTTCCCACTTTCGTTGTTGATGCATAACATACATTCTCAACATGTCCTCAAGAACCTTGTTACCCCTCTTTGTCTATCCATCTATCTGCAAATGATAAGCTGTTCTAAAGGAAAAATCTATACCCAAACCTGAAAATAAATCCTTCCAAAACCTAGAAGTGAACTTAGCATCTCTGTCTGACACAATCTTCTAGGAATACCGTGCAATCTCACTATATATCTGATGAAGACTTGTGCTACCTCACTAGTTGAATAAGTAGTCTTAACCACAACTATGAAGTGAGCTACCTTATTCAACCTATCAACCAAAACCATGATAGAATCATGATTTTTATATGTCCTCAACAAACCTATGATGAAAACCATGGAAATTTCCACTCCAAAATCGGAATCGTCTATAGTAGACCACCTGGATGCTTACGCTTGACCTTTACCTATTGAAAATCCAAACATCTAGCTACAAACTCAGCTACCTCTTTCTTCAGATTCGTCCAATAATAGAACTTGTTCACTGCTATCAATGTCTTCTGATATCCTAGATGACTTGAATATGACTTAACGTGAAATTTCTGAAAGATAAGCTTCTTGAGCTCACTGTTGTCCAACACATAGATCATGTCCCTAAATCTGACCAAACCATCTGTCAGGAGATGATAATCCACATCCGATTACCTGTACCCTACTGATGTAATCTGTGCTTAAGCTCCCTATACTTGTCATGATGTTTTCCTTTCTATAAGAGTCGATCCTACAAATATATCCCATATGAACTCATAGTTGCCATGTGATTTACTCGCACTTTCTGCTAAGAGTGTGTGCAACTCTGTTATCTTTTCCCTTAATATACTTGATCTCAAAGTCAAACTCACTAAGCGTGGTCAACCATCTAGTTTTCCTGGCATTCATTTTAGGTTGGTCAAATAAGTACCTCAACCCACTATGATCACTCATCATAATGAACCTGCTGCCAAGAAGGTAGTGCCTCCACATATTCAATGCATAAATGATTGATACCAACTCAAGATCATGTGTCACATAGTTCTGCTCATGCTTATTCAATTTCCTTGATTCATAGCATAACACCTGCCCTTCCTGGATGAGGACTCCACCAAGTCCTCTCTTGCAAGAATTTGTACATACCACAAACTATTTATCTGGATATGCAATTTTTAATACTAGAGCACTAGTCAACAACTGCTTCAACTGCTCAAAACTTGCTGCACATTCCTCTGTACATTCAAATTTCTTTCCCTTTCTCTGCAATGATGTGATAGGATAGGAAATATGTGAAAAGTTCTTGATGAACCTCCTATAGTAACCTACTAACCCCATGAATTATCTGACCTCATCCACATTCCTAGGAGATTTCCATTCCACAATAACCCTTATCGTTTCCAGATCCATTGCTATACCTTCCTTGGAAACAACATGTCCGAAGTAATGAACTTCTGTTTGGAAGAAACTACACTTACTAAGCTTGGCATGCAACTGATGCTCTCTTAGAAGCCTCTACATTGTTGCTAAGTGTTCAACAAAATCTTCCTCATTCTTAGAATATATCAATATATCATCAATGGATATGATAATAAACTTATCCATATAAGGACGCAACACACTATTCATCAAACACATGAAAGTTTATGGAGAATTAATCAAACCGAAAGGAACTACAACAAACTCATAATGCCCATACCTGGTTGAAACAATCTTGTATATTTATTCTTATTTGATGCGTACCTGATGATAACCTGAACTAAAATATATCTTCGAGAACACTGCTACTCCCTTTAGCTGATTGAAAAAGTCATCGATCCTTGGAAAAGGGTACTTGTTCTTAATCGTCACCTTATTCAACTGCTTGTTATCAATACATAACCTAACAGTACCATCCTTCTTCTTTACGAACAACAGTGGTGCACCCTAAGGTTACACACTTAGCCCTACGTATCCCTTGTCAAGCACTTCCTTCAACTGCAACTTCAATTCCACTAGCTCTGGTGTGCTCATCCTCTAAGGTGCCTTTAACACTGGTGTTGCCCCTGGTACCAACTCAATAGAAAATATTTGTTGGAAACATGTCTTAAAACTACTAAAAGAGTGGGTACCTCTTCAAGAGTTCTGCATCCTCAACATCCTTACCTTTATCATTGAAGATATGAATTGTAAATGACACACATCCTTTCCTGCAACTATGCTTCGTCTGCATAGCTGTAACCATTTTGAGTGATGTTACCTTCTTCTTACCCTGTAAGATTCTCTATTCTCCATTGTCATCCAAGAACTCAATGGGATTCTCATAAAAATCCACTTTAGTCCTGTGAATATGCAACCAATCCATACCCAGAAGAATACTATACGATCCTAATGGAAGTACATTAAGATGCACTAATGTTGGCATACCATTCAACTCAAATGCACAAGCTCTTACCCAATGATGAACTATCTTCTTAGTACCTGTAGCCAACTGCACTAGCCAAGACTTTGCATGCACTTCTTTTCTCAAACCATGTTTATCCACCAGGTTAGGATAAAAATAACTATAATTAGATCTAGGGTCAATCAAAATAGAAAAAAATTGACACAAAGTTTACTGTCCATCTCGATAATAAATGCCTTGTGATATGTCTTCATGTTATCCAATTTTGCGTAAATCTAAGGAATGCTCTGCCCAACATCCCTAACTGTTTCCGCCTCCTGTGCATTGTAGATTTGAGGCCTACCACCCTGATACAATGGACAATCCTTCTTGAGATGCTCCTTGCCACATATCCAACACTACAACTGTCCCCTACCACTACCTCTATTTCACTGCTCTCCAGGCTGCGACCCATGTCCCTTCTCAACTACATTAAAATTCTTGTAAGGGACACCATTCTCTTTCTCACCTACATCCTAAGGTTTTGTCCACTTCAGTGGCCATTTACATTCAATATTGTCTTTCCCTTTCCAACCCTGCTGATACTCTATCTTACACTTTGATTGCTCATAACAGTGTTTCAAATTCCCAATGTGTTCTTACAGTGACCAAGGGTCATCATACTCAATTTGATCCTTGAATAATAATGGTAACCCACTGACAAATCTCTAAACTTTGGATTTATCATCCTTAAGATACAATACATACCTCAAAAACTCTAGGAACTTAGTCATGTACTCCTCATATGTTATTGATCCCATCTCCAACTCATAGAACTCCTTAGCTTTACTGTCATAGTACCTATCTGACAAGTACTTATTCTGAAAAAGAATTTTGAATTCATGCCAACTCAACTCCTCTGTCTTGATGTCTCTGACCCGTTTCACATCTTCCCACCATATGTCTGCTTTTCCTTTGAGGCTAAAAATAACTATCCTGGCCTTCATGTTCTCGGTGTAATCATGCAGCTTGAATAATTTCTTCATCCTAAGCGACCATGCCTCTACATCTTCAAATTTCTTCAAATCTCCATCAAATGTAGGTGGCTTGGATTTCTTGAACACATTCGACAAATATCCCCTGTCACTCCTCCTGTAAGGATGATAGCAATGATGACCATGATACCTGTCTGAGCCAGAACTAGAGTAAATCCCATGTTTACTGCCTTTCCTATCATGTCAATCCAATGATCTTCCATCTCTAATCGTGTCATCTCTATTCGAACTGTGCCCACCATAAGACTTGCTACCATATGCTCCATTAGCCTTGTCCTCCTGTCCATGACTGATCCTAAGCTGTCCCTATCTCTGCAAGTCTGAAAAACTCTGAAGGATAACTACATTGATGTCTACTTGTTTCTTCCGTGCCTCGACAAATATCTCTTGTGACTAAATGATTATGTCATTATCTTCTTTACAACTTCTTATTTTTTTGTTTAAACTTGTCCAAGTGTCTTCTATGTTAGGAGAGTACCCATCACTATACTGCTCATCTGATCTGTAGGGAGAGTCTCATGAACAATAATCCACCATTTTTCTAGTCATATTTGATCCTCTTCTTCCTACAAGTATATTATGTTAGCTAAACCAAAATCTGAACCTAATCAACATACCTCAATGAAGTTCAGGGAAGACTATCTCGTCTGCAAGATCAACTAGATTAGTATGATACATGTATAATCATAATCATAACAATATACCGACCTCATGCATGACAATACCAACTGCATACCATGACTTCATGCACAACAACCATGACCATAACAATGCATGCATAAAAAACATATAGACACTAGCATGCATAACAAATACATACACAACTGACATGAATTCATGACAAAGACATTTCGCCTATCCTGTCCAAGTGTTGAATCTAGGAGCTCCGATACCACTCTGTAACACCCTCCTCCCACACTTAACCAAGTTCATTAGTTCACTGACGTAAATATGTGATTAAGAGTTACTATGATATGACTTAACCTCCTAGGTATAGTTATGGAAGTGGAATTGAAAAACTAAAACCTTGCTGACCTTCCTCAGAAGCTACAAGACCCCCAAGAGCCAACAAACCACTCTAGGTGCGATAACCCTAAGTTAACTTTCTTTTTCAATGACGTAAGCTGATAGTCGCATGCATAACAAGGCATGCCAATGACTATAAGCCTCCAAATGTATGGATAACCCTACCTCCCAGTGACTACAGTCTAATTTACCCAATTCTGTGCATGTGATTCTGAGATCTGAGCCACTTTTTTAGGGCTAGGACCCAGAACTGTGCCCAAAACTTGATATAACTTTCCAAAATGATGAATGACACAAGGACAAAGCCATTAATGCAAAAAATAGACAAGAAAATGACATAACAATTCATCAAGCACACTGTGAACATGTAATCTACATGTTATAAATGCATATCTGAACATAGGGGTCTCATACTTATCTGGAAATCATCAAGAAGCTTTGGTGCCCTCTCACAATAATTGCAATAACATCTATTAGGTCATGAATTCAATAACCATTCATTTACTAATCAAAACATGATGAGAGTCATAACTAGAGTCTATCATAAAACCATGCTTAGAACCAACATATAACCATAATAATAACAATAATAGAATAACCATCAAATCCACATAATAATAAGAATAAATAGTCATGAAATACAAGAGGAAAATATTTATTATTAACATATGAAAAATATTACCAAGTCAAGGACTTCCACGTACCACCCAACCATAGATGAGGCTAAACTGAATCTTTCTTTCAGCCAATCACCCCCGTGCCATATTCCAAGCATGAATGTGGGACTCACAACAAAAAAACCAGGGCTTCCTCAGGATTTACCGAATATCCCACCATTAATGGTCAAGGGGTTTCTAGGCCCAAAACAAGCACCTACCCAACTAGGCTTTATCACAATCCTTCCATTTCTGGTCAAGGGATTCCTAGGCCCAACCAAAGAAACGTACACTACCAGGCTTTACCGCAATCCCGCCAAAATTGGTCAAGGGATCACTAGGCCCTAAACAAGCATGGATTCATCCAGATTTCTTAACCAAAACCTCTAGGAATTTTCTCGTCTCTACTCTCGAGCTTTATAGTGTATCCTACCATTACAGGTCAAGGGATTTCTAGGCCCTTGCTAATTTTTGTGAAACCACCTCACTTGGTTCCAAAACCATCCCACAATCCAAAGCTCAACCAATGAAAGAACTCCATCACACCATGACTATTTAGAAATGGTAATGCAAAGCTAAAACCATTGTAACACCTAGAAAATCCCATACCAATGACAACAAAAGAACCAAATTTACACATGCATATACCATGCATGCCAAAAACTAGCAAGGAAAACATACATGCAACTTGATACTTGCAAGTAATCCCACTGTGGTTGCTTCATCCAACTCTTCCTTGCTTTATCTTCACTTCCCTTTTATTCCTTTTCCTTCCTTCGCCTTCCTTTCTCCAATGCTATATTGGTCCAAGAATTCTCTAAGTATGCAAGAGTATGAGAGGATAGAGAGAATAGAGAGGGAGCTCCAAAATTGATCTGACAAAAGTTGTGAATTGATCATTAGGGACCTTTTATTATTATCAATGAGGCCTATATTTTCTTCAATTTCCACTATTTCCCCTTCAATTTCCTCCTCACATGCAACTTGTGACCTTTCACATTCCTTTTCTCCAATTTTCCTTTATTTTCATAATTAAAATGCCAATTAATGCCTCTTTGCCTTTCCAATGCCCTTTCCATTGCCTTTGCCAATTTCCTTAGCCATAATAAACCAAATGAACACCCACTAGGATGTTTTTCCCAACATTCAACTTGGAATACATGTCCCATGACCTTGGTCTTATTTTGCCTTTATTAACTTTATTACATGAAATTTTAACCCGGGTTAGTTACATGGTAAACCTAGGGAGATGATTTCCACATGCTCCATCCTGTCAATCATTCAAGACCGTTTTGGCCTCCTCATGCATGAGGCATCGATGCAATACCAAATCAACTCCACGGTGATAAAGAGTATCAATGACACATTCTTTAGCCTGATGGAAGATATATTGATGCTCATTGCAATACAATTGAGACTACAAGCAATGTGTTTGGAGATATTGAAAGACATGTCCATAGCATGGATCTAACAAGCTAATGATAAATAAGTATTCCTATGGTAATGAGTCCTAGACCATGAGTTCCTCGTCAAGTTGGGGTAAGTCAAACATTAACTTGGTGAATGCCAAAGATTCCTTGGACTTGGAAACAACAAATTCTAGGTTTAATTCTTGAAGGATGACAATCCACTTTGAATATTTGTACCTAATTATTTTTCCACTAAGAATATTCTTCATGGGGTTGGGATCAACAATCATTATGGGCTTTTGCAAGAGTATATAATGCCATAATATTTAGAAAAAAAAAATATAACTTCCAAAGCCAACTTTCAATGTGGGTTTAATGGATTTTGATACCATTAACACCATTTCCAAGATAATAAATGATGTATTTATTGTGCATCTCATCTTCTTGGACCAACTCCATACCAATGGTTGATTCAAAGGCCAAGATATAGAGAAATAAGTCTCAATTGAAATTAGGAGGGCTCAATAATTGGGTAGACAACAAGGCTCATTTCAAAGCATCAAAATATCTTTGAGCTTGGTCATTTCATATGAAAGGTATGCATTTCTTCAATATTCAGATAAAACCTTTCATTATCTCGACATAATTGGAAGTAAATCGATGCAAAAAAATAGCATTCCCTTTTACACGTTCAAGTAGGTGAAGAGTACATAGAGGAGGAAAATTATGATAGTATCAACCTTTGAAGGATTAAATTTGATCCCTTCCTTGGATACGATAAAGCTTAGTAACCTCCTAGAAACCATGCAAAATACACACTTATGCGGGTTCAAACGAATTATATAATATTGACAATGTAGAAATACTTCCTTGAGATGGGAAGAATGATCCTCACGATGAAGGGATTGAGAAGTAAGGTCATCCAAATAGACCTCAACGATGTGTTTGATGTCCTGAAAAGCATGGGACATGGGACATGGCCCACTAGAAATTATCACTAACATTTTTAAGACGAAAATTCAACTTGTGATAAGAAAACATTCCTCATGGGATGATAAAATTGGTCTTGTGTTGATCTTCCAGTTTGATATGTATTTGATTATAGCTCAAAAATCCATCCATAAAAGAGAATATAGTACTTTTGGCACAAGCATCAAGATTGTGGTTGATGAAAGGGGTTGGATAATTATCCTTTGAACATGCCAAATTAAGGTCCCTATAATTAATAAAAACCATAATTGTCTCTTTCTTCTTAGTGATTGGAAGAGGATGAGGACCTATTCTTTGATAGAAGCTACTATACGAGGGTTCACTAGCTTGCACCTCTTCCTAACTGGATTGGCTCCATCATACATCTTGATCTCATGTTAAAAAATTTGAGGGTAAATACCAATAACATTTTTGTAAGATCAAGCAAAAACATCATGAATTATTTGAACAAGGAGGTGTGAATTTCAATTTCTTGGGGAGTACAATCTGCACCAATCATAATATTTTCCATGACACCTAATTTCATAACAGTGTTGACGATTATAGTTTTTGATATGCTTTCCAAATTTCTCTGCGAGAAAACATCATGCAACATGGTGGGGGACTGGGACCACTTAATACATTAAAATTATAAAAAATTCTAGAAACAACACTAATATTAGTAATTAGTATTAATTATCACTAATAAGATTATTATTCAAACCAATCTAATTAATTTTCTAAAGTAAGAACAAAACCAAAATAAAATTAATTATAAAATAAAATAAAAACAAATATAAAATAACTAGTTATAAATAATAAATTATTTTTATTCTCAATTTAAATTGAAAATAATTAAAATTCTGATTATATAATTAAATATTTCAATTTAAATCATTCTATTTTTTTTATTAAATTAAAACCAAATATTATAAAACAATTATGACAGAGTCGACTTCCATTCCCTTTACATCTCTTAACCCTATTTATTCATACCAATGAGATTTGACTTACGCAATTACTTATCTATCTTGATGATGAGCCATGGTGGATGGCTCGAAACGTCGATTCAAACAATTATGGATGCGAGAACTCCAGAAGAAAACTACATACAAAGCACTAATCATTGTAGCCTCAAAACAAAACATACTTCTTCAAGCAACTAACTTTCAAGACAAGCAAAAGCATGTACAACAACTTGACGATTCTTTGCATAAACAATAAGAATTTCACATCTCATGCAATAATTGATCAACATATCCCTTTCATCTTTGGAGCTAAAATCAACTCTTCCAAGTTGATATGACATACATGCGACAACAATCGACACAAGTTGACACTCATGCATGTATCCAAACACAATGAAACTAGCTACAATTCCACTGTTCACACACACACAAACTCTCATGTATGTGTACAATTCTTCAATTATCCCTTAAGTATAATCACAAGTACAATAAGCCAAAAAACATATATGGGTACGTAAGAGCTGAATTGACAAATTTGCTGCAACTGAAGTGAGTAATATACCCCACTTTCACACACCTTCTTGGCAAAAATATGCAACATTAAGAATGCATTCACATACAAATTTGTGACTACAAATTGCCTTCTTTGATGCATTTAAGTGAGCCAAATAGAACTCCACTTTCAACATCTTGCATCATACAAGTTGCAACATACTTTCCATAGAAAAGTAATGCATTCATAAGGCAAAGAAATGCATTTTAAGATAAAGAATTGCATCTATCAACAAAAGAAATGCAAGACTTATTTGGATAAGAAATCAAACCACCTCTTACCAAACCATTTCCATGGCACTTCTTTCAGCTGCACATCATCTTGTGAATCATCTTGACCCACATCAATTATGGAATCTCCTTTTTCATTCTTTCCAAAGTCTTTCTCCATCTTCTTCAAATGTCGTGGATGACTTGTTGGATTGAAGTCCAACAATTGTCTATGAGATGACATTGCTTGTGGAAATGAGTGCAAAACAATTTCATCTTCTTTGCAACATGGTTTCCATTATCTCGTGGACCTCTTGTTGAAACATCACTTGTTGAAGTTGGCATCACACTTAAAATGCATCAAAAGGCTTCACAAATATGAAACCATATAAGCCCTACTTGCCAAAAACTCAAGCAATCAAGCAAATAAATTGTTGCTCTGATACCAAATTGATCTGTAGCTGAATGTTAGTTTTGTTGCGCTAATTTCAATTTCAGATTTAAAAACAAATGCTTGTCAATTGCTTCATGTGCATAGGTTTTCTTAGGTGTTCGTGAATCAAAACAGGCAAATCCATGTCAAGTTTTATGTTAGAATAATGAGAAGAATGGCATGAAAAACAAGTGTTGAACAACAACAAGTAAATGAACAACAAACCATCAATAAAAACACTTAACACAATGTTTTGATAAAAGAGTTAACCCCTCCTAGGCTATATCTCCTTGGTACAGCTTCCATGGCATGGGCCTCTGTATTTGCTCAAAATGGAAAAAGTACAATTTACAATTCTCTACTGTTCTTGAAACCTACTTCAATGGGCTCAGAGCATCCAAAAACCCCTAAGATGATTGTACAAGCTCTACAAATAGACTACATTTTTTCTGGGCTTGACCTGCTCTCCTGGTGGCCCGAGGCTTCCTTAAACTTCAATGTGGAAAAATCACATACAAAAGTGCCCCATTGCCTATAAAACCTATTCCATTGTGTTTAGAATGTTGAAATCATCTAGGAACACCTTTTTTTGATCTCCATTTTGTCCAATTTTTCCCCAGTTATGAGAAACAATTTTCTCCTAGAAATCCTCCACTAAAACTAGAGGAACTCCAGTTAAGGCTACCAAATATGGAGGCAGGCCCAAAAATGGTGGAATTTTCCAAAAATCCCACCAACCATAATTGTGGGTTAATTAATGTTTAAACATGATTAATTAATCACTAATATGTGATTAGCGCTAAACCTATACAGTTAGGTCGAACCGTTGGTAGTCTCTGTAATGGTGGTCACGTGTTGTGGCTTTAACTGCTACGGGTTCATGGTTATGTTTGTCGACAGTTCCCAAACAATTAGCTCGATTGTTTTTCGTGGAGTGGTTACATGTGGCATTAACCATAATGGTTACGGTTTGCATAGCTGCCAGTTGTTATTGCTAGTGTGTTCGCATGGGGAGGGTTGGCCAGCGAGTTGGCCCTCCCTAACTGCTAACTCCAAAACTATCATACCATAAGTTTATGTGGTTAGCCATAGTGGCTCGGAACTAATGCATTAGGGAGTTGGTAAGAGATTTGGTTGCGGAGCGGAAGTCGTCGAGTCGAACCCCGATGCCTCCATAAAATTTTATCACACCAACGTAGGGGCACATGGCAGCCTCCAGGCTTGCCACGTGTTGCCTTTCCATTGGTCTAACTCAACCACAATTTCCCAATAATAATATACCACTGTAGGTTTTAACCCTTTACAGAAATTACCTCCATATGAATTCTGAAACACTAAAAATAAACAATGTGAGAGCATAAAACATAAAACACATATACACAGAGATTTTCCCTTGGATCCCAAAACCGGGACTACCAACTTGATTTTTCATTATGTTCCTTTCAATGTTACAATACATATTTATACATTTCGAAGCATCCAATACCATGGATCGAAAACCATTGCGTCCAAAAACATGGACCGAAAACCATGGTGTCCAAAACCATGTGCGAAAAATCATGCACAAAACCATAGGTAGGTTCGCCCAACCTAATATAGGGTCCAAAAAAAAAATTTTATGGGATGCTACCCCGGACCCCATAGTGTTGGGTTACCTGCACCCCTCAAACTCCCTATGACTCCCCCCGCTATGTAATCGGTGCAATGAAGGGGGGGCTCTGCCCCCCTTCTAACCCCCCAGTTAACTACGTGGGTTAGTTGTGGAAAGAATATAAAACAACCCAACATTCTCCCACTTATTGTTTTATTTCCATAGGGAGCCATAAGAGATCTTAGTCATTTATCATGCCCTGCAAGGCCCATTGTTTCTCTACACCAAGAGAACTTCTCAGAGCTCACACATTTGGTCAATGCATCTGCGGTACTCTTCAAAGTGTCCACCTTTGCTAGCAACACCTTTTTGTCTTCTCTCATATCCCTTACAAAGTGATACTGAACATCAATGTGCTTTGTCTTTGAATTATATGCAGGGTTCTTTTCCAAGAAAATTGCAATTTGGCTGTCACAGTCTATCCTTATAGCTTCTTGTACTAACCCCATACTTGAACACAATCTTTGCAATCAAACTGCTTCCTTGCTTGCATGAGTGGCTGCCATGTATTCTACCTCTATAGTTGATAGTGCCACTACAGATTGTTTCTTACTCATCCAATTGACTGCACCTCCAAATAGGTTAAACACATACCCACTTGTAGATCTTCTCTGATCTAGATCTCCAGCCCAATCTGCATCAAAAAAGCCACAAATATCCAACAGTATGTCCAATCTTGGTCTGCCTGGGTGGCACAAACCATAATCACTAGTGCCAGGAAAATACCTGAAAACCCACTTCACTGTTGTCCAGTGTTCCTTCCCTGGTTTTCACATAAACCTGCTCAATACTCCCACTGCATGTGCAATGTCTAGTCTAGTACAGACCATCGCATACATTAGGTTACCGACTGCACTTGCATATGGAACATGGGACATGTCCTCTTCCTCTTCCTGTATCTTGGGATGCTGTTCAACAGATAACTTTACACCTACAAGAATAGGAACCTTCACCAGTTTACTATCCTACATATTAAACCTCTGCAATATTGTCTCGACATACTTCCTATGGTTTAACCAAAGCTTCCTCTTTCTCTGATCTCTTTTAATTTCCATGCCCAAAATATAGTTTGCAGCACCAAGATCTTTCATGTCAAATTTGGAGGACAAATGGGTCTTCAAATCCTAGATAATTTCTTTGTCATTTCCAACTAGCAATACATCATCCACATACAAGATCGGATAAATAACATGCCCACCAATTAATATAAAATACACACAGTGATCTGCTTCGCTTTTGGTGAAGCTAAGTCCCCGTATAAATGTATCAAATTTTTTATACCACATCCTTGGTGACTGTTTTAACCCATACAGAGACTTCTTTAACTTGCATACCAGTTCTTTCTTACCCTTCACTACAAAGCCTTCAGGTTGCTTCATTTAAATCTCCTTTTCTAGATCCCCGTGAAGAAATGACGTCTTCACATCCATCTATTCTACCTGAAAATCAAAAGCAACAACAACAGATAAAAGTAATCTAATAGAAGTTACCTTGGCAACAGGAGAAAAAATATCACCAAAATCAATTCCCATACCTAGGAATAACCTTTTGCTACCAACCAAGCTTTGTATTTCTCCACCTTTCCTTCTTCTTGAACACCCATTTGCCGCCAATGGGCTTCCTTCCAGCCGACAACTCCACCAGATTTTCACAACGTGAACCAACACAGAAAATTTGATGATAGCGAAAAACCAATAACCAAACAGACAATCCCTCCAGCCACACTGATATTACTTCAAGGCATTCCGCAGTCAACCAAGAACAACTCACACTGCCTGAAACAACAAACAAAGGCTCCACAAATTTACCAACATCAAAGGAAGGCTTGAAGGTGAACCATAATAGCGAAACCCTAAAGTATTATGCTACAACGTTAAAAACAAATGATGAAGGACTTGCGCAAGTTGTAGCAGACATTACATCAGGTTATGATGTCGTCTTAATCACTCAAACAGATAATCCCTCCAGCCACACTGATATTGCTCCAACACATTCCGCAGTAAACCAAGAACAACTCACATTACCTGAAACAAACAATGGTATATCTACTGGAGGTTCCAAGAATCTGCCAGCATCTAAGGAAGGCTCGAAGGTCAACCATAAGTATTATGCTGCAACGTTAATAACAACTAATGAAGGACTTGAGCAGGTTGTTTCCCATTACGCTGCCATCTTAATCACTCAAAAACCTACAACGTTTAAATCAACAAATGAAAGCATATCCGTTGAAGATTGCAACATTCAAGAAGGTCGTGATAATGAAAACCATAACAACGTGACCCTAATAGGTAATTCTATGGCATTAATTACGGTTAACCAAGAAATGATGCAGGGTGTAGCAGACAACATATCCAGCATTGCCAGCTCTAAAGAACCCTTATAAATGAAGAAGGCAAATGCTTAAAACTAAACCTAAAATTCTAGAAACTAAAGAGGATCTCAAACCCTAAGCATAAACCTCTAGATAACACAAACAACCTTCCTTCACGCTCTAGAATTAGCCCCACATAGGTCTCAGTCCTTAACTCTTTAATCTTGAATTTTGTACATGACAACAACCCTAGCCATCCCATTGTCAATCAATTTTTCACAATGCGAACTAGCACAGAAGATTTGATGATAACGAAAACCAATAACCAAACAAACAATCCCTCCATCCACACTGATATTGCTCCAATGTATTCCGCAGTCAAATAAGAACAACTCATGCTGCCTGAAACAACCAACAAAGGCTCCACGAATTTGCCAGCATCCAAGGAACGCTTAAAGGTGAACCATAATAACGAAACCCTAAAGTATTATGCTACAACATTAAAAAAAAATGATGAAGGACTTGCGCAGGTTGTAGCAGACATTACATCAGGTTACGATGCCGTCGTAATCACTCAAACAGACAATCCCTCCAGCCACACTGATATTCCTCCAATGCATTCCGCAGTCAACCAAGAACAACTCACACTCCCTGAAACAAACAATGGTATATATACTGGAGGTTCCACGAATTTGCCAGCATCCAAGGAAGGCTCGAAGGTCAATCGTAAGTATTATGCTGCAACATTAAAAGCAACTAATGAAGGACTTACGCAGGTTGTTTCTAGTTACGATGTCATCTTAATCACTCAAAAACCTACATCGTTTAAATCAGCAATTGAAAGCATATCTTCTGAAGATCGTAACATTCAAGAAGGTTGTAATAACAAAAACCACAACAGCGTGACCCTAATAGGTAATGCTATGGCATTAACTATGATTAACCAAGAAACGGTGCAAGTTGTAGCAGACAACATATCTAGCGTTGCCTACTCTAAAGAACCCTTAAAAATTAATAAGGAAAATGCTCAAAACTAAATCTAAAATTCGAGAAACTAAATAGGATCTCAAACCCTGAGCATAAACCTCTACATAACACAAACAAACTTCCTTCACGCTCTAGAATTAGCCACACATAGCTGTTAGTATCTTCAATTCTGTACATCACAACCCTAGCCATCCTACTATCAATCAGGTTTTTACAATGTGAAACAACACAGAAGATTCGATGATAGCGCAAACCAATAACCAAACAGACAATCCCTCCATCCACACCATACGTATACCCAATAAAGATGCACTTTTCATATTTACTATCCAATTTGGTTCATTTCACCTTTGGAACATGTACATATGCATCACATCCAAATACCCTTAGATGTAAAAGAGAGGGTTTCTTACTAGTCCATACCTATTGTGGAGTCTTATCCTCTAACGCTGATGAAGGTGATCTATTTACCAGGTAACATGTTGTCTCCACCGCCTCTGCCCAAAATTCATGTCCTAACCTGGTGCCACTGAGCATGCTTCTTGCTCTTTCCATCAATGTCTTGTTCATTCTTTCTGCAAATCCATTTTTCTGAGGTGTATATGGAGTATTCTTCTGCCGTGCTATACCATACTTATAAAATTCTTCAAATTCCTTACTGCAAAACTCTCCACCGTTATCTATCCTCAGCAACTTTATCTTCTTCTTTGTCTAGTTTTCCACCAGCGCCTTAAATTCTTTAAATTTGTCAAAGTCTTCAGATTTCTTCTTAAGGAAATATATCCATGTATTCCTTGAGAAGTCATCTATAAATGATACATAGTACATAGAATTACCCAGTGATGGAACCTTCACAGGTCCAAACACATCACTGTGCACAAGCTCTAATATCTGTTTCGCCCACTTACCACGAGAGGGGAAACTCACCCGATTCTGCTTCCCATATACACAATTGTCACAGAAATCAAAATCCAGAGAGCTATTACTCATATCTTCTACCATACCTTTACCATGACGTATTCAAAGGGCCTTTTCTCCAATATGTCCAAGCCTTTGATGCCACAACATGGTCTTCTCTCCATAGACCACTAGATTTTCTGCTCGACTTTCAGGAACCACAGAACTGTTGCACCCATCAATAATAGTGCTACCTTGCATCTTTTATAGAGTTCCAATACGAACTCCCCACATCAATACCAGTGCTCCCCGAACCATCTTACAGGTATCCTTCTCGAACACTGTTTTTACACATGCATCATCCAGCTTGCAGGAATATGTAGAACAACCGGAAGTGTTCTAACCCTTCCACCTTGCAACTTCAACTTTACTTTTCTACAACCAATGATTCTAGCCTTCCTATCATCCCCTAAGAAGACATCACCACCATCGTATTTCTCATACTCGCAGAACCA
>APFE031561417.1:0-10277 GCA_000404065.3 Pinus taeda | reverse complement strand
AGCTCTCCATATTTTTCCATCTCATCTCCTCCGTCAACAAGGATGAGACTATTTCATCAAACTGCAAGGCAGTTGCATTGCTACCTATTGTAATAACCAGACTATCCCACGAATATGGTAGAGAACACAACAAACTAATGCACTTATCTTCATCTGAATTTTTGATATCAACAGATGATAACTAACTTACCACAATATTAGATGCATTCAGATGCTCTATCACCGAGTCTCTATCTTTCATCCTCAGGTTATATAGCTTTTTCCGTAGGAATAGTGTATTCACCAGAGACTTAGATTGGTACAAAGTCCCTAACTTGTCCCACAAAGCCTTCGTCGTAGCTTCCCTTAATAAATTCAACAATATTGAATCTAAGACACACAATCGTATTGTGCTCTTTGCCTTCCAATCCAACTTCTTCCGTTCTTCATTAGACATGCCTGTTGGTTTAGTACTCAGATCTACCACGTTCCATTGATCTTTATCCACCAACAGCTCCTCCATCTTGAGTTTCCACAACTCAAAACTCTGACCATTAAATTTCTCAATCTCTATCTTTCCACTACTCTCCATCTTCTTTCACTACCAGAATCGATCTTGGAGATCTCCCACTGAACAGGGTCTACCACAGGCCCGAGCGAAACCCCTCAGCAACAAAGGCATCCCCTTGAAGCCAAAACAGCTCTAATACCAAATGTAGGTTTTAACCCTGTACATAAATTACCTGCATACAAATTCTAAAACACAGAAAATAAACAATGTGAGAGCATAACACATAAAACACATATACATAGAGATTTTCCCCTGGATCCCAAAACCGGGACTACCAGCTTGATTTTTCATTATGTTCCTTCAATGTTACAAAACATATTTATACACACTGAAGCATCCAATACCATGGACCGAAAACCATCGCATCCAAAACCATGTGTGAAAAATCATGCACAAAACCATAGGTAGGTCTACCCAACCTAATATAGGGTCCAAAAACAAAATTTTCCGGGACACTTCCCCTGACCCCATAGAGTTGGGTTACTTGCACCCCTCAAACCCCTTGTGACTCCCCCCACTATGCAATCAGCGCAACGAAGGGGGGGTTTCACCCCCTTCTAACCCCCCAGTTAACTACATGGGCTAGTCGTGGAAAGAATATAACACAACCCAACAACCACTTGGCACAATATGACTCGTCCACCTGTACGAGAATATTCTATAGAATATTCCAAGGAATATTCTCCTTGCTGACTAGGCTATACGAATGCCCAGTCAGTAACCCAATCAAATTTTACCAAAATTTTGCATGTTTGGTGAAATGGTCAACAGGCTCTAACATCCTCATACGAACTCCGTTTTGAAAAAAACAAGTTGTGTTGGGATCGAATCACTGAGACGAACACGGTCATTTAGGTTTCGAGAGATTCTGAGCAATTTATTTTTGAGCTAATCCTTCCCCTTAATTCAGATTTTGATCACCTTGGTAGGGTCAGAAGTGTGCATCGAGGAGAAATGAGCTAGAATGACAGCTGAGGTGATAGAGATTCTTCCAAATAGTTGGCAATAAATTCCCTGTCTTGAGTTGATGTCATCTTACGGGTCTCAGACCTTGTGGTGGTCATGATGTGCAAGTTTTTACTTGGACAATACTCATAGGGTTTTCCATGAGGTTTTACTTGGACATAATACACACCATGTAACTATTTTTCATTTGTTCTAATAAAATCACATATATTTTGTAGGTATGAAGGACAACATCAAAGTTATACTCATACACATGGTTTGCAATGACTAGTTGTTGCCCTAAACATGGTAATACTAAATTGTAGAGACCCAATTCAAAGTAATGAGAACTAAAGTGTTATTTCATAAATATGGTTCAACATGGAATATTTGAGAAAACCATGACATTGTTGGGTTGTGTTATATTCTTTCCACGACTAACCTACGTAGTGAACTGGGGGGTTAGAGGGGGGGTAGAGCCCCCCCTTCGCCGCACCGATTATGCAGTGGGGGGGCGGCAACCCCCCCTGTCCGGGGGGTTTGAGGGGGGCGGGTAGCCCCCCTCTACGGGGTTCGGGGCAGCACCCCAAGAATTTTTTTTTTGGACCCTATATTAGGTTGAGCGAACCTACCTATGGTTTTCGGTCCATGGTTTTGGACGCGATGGTTCGATGGTTTTCGGTCCATGGTATTGGATGCTTCGGCATGTATAAATATGTATTGTAACATTGAAAGGAATATAATGAAAAATCAAGCTGGTAGTCTCTGTTTTGAGATCCAGTGGGAAATCTCTGTGTATATGTGTTTTATGTGTTATGCTCTCGCATTTTTATTTTTCCTGTGATTTAGAATTCGTATGCAGGTAATTTCTGTACGGGGTTAAAACCTACAGACCTCAGTTGGAGAAACAGATTGCGCAGTTGGATTCTTGGGATGAAAATGTGCAAAATACACTATAAACTTGTCAAATTCAGACACTGGCACCTTTGGCCCTCTAAAGGAATCTTTTTAGCATCTCAATGATTCCCTCACTCATGGTTCCACACCCTTTGACTGCCTAGGGTTCCATGCTCGTCCTCTACCACTCCTCCACTAGAGTTCAAATGATTTGAGTGAAGGTTTAAATATTGTAAGGCAGGAAGAGCCACCAATGTGGGTCGTTGGCCCATTGGTGGCAGTGGTGTTTAGGATGGGAGTGGTCAGGGTTCCAACCCCCACTGCACCCTAATGAGGCTCATCAGTAGGTATATTATATGAGTCACAATGCCATTCTCAAGCTTATTAGATTATTTTTTTATCACATTTATCTACAAATTTTGTTATATTATGCTTAGTGTGAGTAGTAAAGATGTGTTACTATGTCATATGGCCTAATGTATGTTAAATGTAGGAATTGGAGCAATTTTGAGTTGATTTGAGTGCAGGAACTTAGAGTAGACAAGAAAGAGATATTATAGGAGGTGGTCCACCTCCTTAACTCCTCCAATCAATCTAATATCCCCCTCTCTATCTCATCAACATGGTGTCATTGGCAGCCAAGTAGGCCGAGTTCATTGGCAGCCGAGCCAGTGCAAGTCAAGGAAGAGTTAGATTAACCTATTCTCGAGTTAGGGAGTCAAATATCCTTATTTTCTAGTGATCTGTTGGTAGCTCCACTTTTGTATAAATAAACAAGCTAAGGGACTCTTTAGGATTCAAAGTTTTATTGTAGAGAAGAGGCCCTTAAGCTGAAACAAATTTGACTCTTATTTTGATTATGTATTTGACACTTTTTGAATGATAATGAGAAGTTTTGTTTTGATCCAACACTAAGTTGACTCATAGGGTTGAAGCTCTTGGGTTAGGGCCCAACCCTAGCAAAACAAGTTACTCACTTGTATCTATATTCTTAGTCTAGAATTTTTATTAATTGTTGAAGTTTATTCATGTTTCTTTTATCCTAGAAGATTGATTAAGTTGTTTCTTATTCATGCTTCCATTAGATTAGATGGTAAATTAGATGTTGCACTTTAGTAGAGTAAAATACATAAAAAATATTGTGACAGTGACTACTATCTCATCTCCCTAATGGGATCATGATTAGAGGACGCCACTCTCACAACCCAAAAATAGAGTGTGATTTCATGTTCATTGCATAGATCAAGTTTTAGCATTAGTTAGATACTTGTTTATGATTTCTTGGAAAGATTTACATTTTTTTTTTTGCTTCTCATGATTTCATAGATCAAGTTTAGCATTAGATGGATTAGCTTTTCCAAATTGAATTCATCTTTTCCACATTGACTTGCAATAATTTGTGAATGAAAAGAGAAACAGGTGCATGTGTTATTGCGGGTTTGTTGATCTATAGGAAAGGAATCCTTTCACCAACTCCATTTAGGTCTTCTCCACCTTCTTTTGTTGCATTCCAGCCCATGTTCTAGATCTCTGTGTTTTTTTTTCATTGCGAGCAAGCCATCTTAGCCCAAATCTGGCCTTCTTGTAGTACTGGGCTTGGCTAAGGGTGATGATCACCTTGCCCACACTTTCTACAACTTTCATACACCCTTACAACACTTCATCTCACCCTTCTTACCCTTCAAACCCTCTCATCCAACTTCCTATAACATTTCAGGACATCCTGTAGTAGTACATGAATCCTATAGCAACATCTCATAGCTCACTTGTAGCAACTTGTTTTGACCCTATTTTGACCTGCAATGATAGCCTATCCTAGTTTAGGAGCATTTTAACCCCTACGCTTGGACTCCATAACCAGATGTGCCACATAGTTGGTTTTTTCACTCCTTTTCCTTCTTGCAAGATCAGATAGCATTAGTTCTTTCTTTTCCGAATTTAGCTATTAGAAATTTATTTACTTTGCAAGTGTGAATTAGATAGTCAATGCATGCATTCTTGAATTATGAAATGGTAGAATAATCTATTGTTTTAAAGCAACCCTGATGGCTAGATGATTGAGTGAAATTTAGCGTAGTTTCCTTTCTACAACTTAGCATAAGATTTGTGTCCTTTCATAGCATTTACAAGTTGGCAGATTTCATTTTATGGGTTGAAAAGAATTTACTTTCTCTGCATTAGGACTACCCTTTACATTCTGCTTTGAATAGTCAAAATCCTTTCAGTTCGGTAGAGGAATGGTCTGAAACCCTAATGATCAAGTGTCCCAGTTGAGGGTGGCATGAGTGGAATGATGAATCTACTATGTATATAGCATTGTCACCTCTAGATTTGTACAAAAATGTGGGTTGATAAAGTAAACTTGGTAGCTTTGGGATTTGCAACATTCTTATTGCAATGCCTAGGCTCATCACTTTTTGGCTTCGTTGCCGAGGAGGTGTCTAGGTAGATGTAATTTCTGATTTTCTTTTTGTTTTGCATTCAGTAAATAGATGTTATTCTTGCTTTCCTTTTTGTTTTGCAGCTGACTTTGTAAAAAAACATAAAAAAATAAAAAATTATTTCATGCCTCATAGGATTAGAGACACTTTAGGGAAATTCTTTCCAAATACCCCCACACCATCAAACAGTCAACCTTCACGCTTCTTTAGTGACTACCAACTTCCCTCTTTGACTGTAGGGGAGTTAGAGGACCCCTTAGGTTATCAACCTAAGATCTTTGAAGATCCTATTAGGGAAGAAGAAGAAGAAACCATTCCACATACCTACACCATGGCTGAAAATAGAAATGAGGGTACCTTTCCCATCAAAGAGACTAATGGAGATGATAGGATGAAAAATATAAGCCCTTCTTCCCTTCCTCACTTCCATGGCTTAACCTCAAAGGATCCTAATACATTTTTTTTTGAGTTTGTTGTTGTTTGTAGAACTTATGATTATACCTCTGATGACCAGAAGTTGAATTTGTTCTCATCCACCCTCAAGGATGCATCCTTCCACTGGTTCATGGGTCTACCTGGGGATAACATCACTACCTGGGACCAAATGTAACAATCCTTTAACAAAAAGTATAGGGACTATTTTAGGTCCAAAGACACCAAGGAGGAAATTTTAGAATGACTCTTGGACCGCATGAATCCATGGAAGACTATGAGGAAAGGTTCTAACTTAGTTGTAAAAGGGCCAGATGCAGCCTTGATCATGAATCACTCAAGTTAGTCCTTCTTATAGGAATCAGGGAGGACATACTGGAAACCATAAACATGTTTTCTAGAGGGGACATTTATCAGCTACCCTATGAAAACATTAAGACTGTATTCAAAAACCATTCTATGGTTGCTAGGAAGAAGGGTAAGTCTAGTCAAGCTTTGGCCAGTTCCTCTTCCTCCACCTCATCTATCAAGAATGAAATTGGAAACATGTTGGAGGAATTTAAAAGTGAAATGTTGCACACCTTTTATCTACAAATGGACACCATGCATATCAAAAGGAAACAAGAGGAATCAGAGAGACCCTTAGCTATCTTTTGACCTAAATGCAGTAGAAGGCACCCCAGAAATGAATGTCCATTAAATTTTATAGAAGTATGCTTGGTATGTGAGGAAAACCACCCCACAGATAAGTGTCCTTCTTTTCCTATATTGAAAGTTGTATACGAAGGGGTATAAGGTGGGGCTAAATAACTCTATTACATCAGTCAAAGGAGGTCTCATGGACCTTGACCATACTTGTAAGGCATGCAAGGTGCATCCTATTCCTATAACCATTCCAGCCAGAATGCACCCCTGCACCCTTGGTATTCTCCTACTCATCCTTCATGGTCCACACTTTCTCCTTGGTCTTATGCACCTCAATATCCTCCCCAACCTGCCAATCAACCATTTCAACCATATGCTTCTACACATCCATAGTGGAATACACCATCACAAGGTTGGAGGCCTCAATTCAACAAAACTCTTTCCTTACTGCGTCCTCCTCCATCTCAACCACAAATCATTCATCCTGCTCCACCTAAAAAACCTTAGATATCTTCTCAACCAAATCCAAACCCGAACAAAAAGTAGGCATAATAGGTCTATAATGGAGAGACATCTTACCATGCCCATGCTATGGAGATTCAAGAATCAGTTTCAGGTCTCGAAGAGTGCTCCCAGATAACCAACCTCCATCTCCACCTAAGGATATTGAAGAGGAAAATGAAGAGAGTGTTACTAAATCCAATCCACCTCCTTTTCCTAAAATATTGATCCATCCTAACAAACACACCCCAAAAGCGACTGAACTTTTGGGAGAATTGAAAAAATTGTGTGTTAAAATCCCACTCCTCCAAGCTATCAAGGATGTTCCCATATACAATAATCTCATAAAAGAGAAATGCTTCAAACATACTTGGAGGATAAAGAAAGACACCGCTACCATTAATATCATTGGTCAATTGTCTGATTTAATGCCGAGGAGAGTGATTTGTGCAAAGCATCTAGACCCTGGAAGTCATGTGGTAGATGTGCACATTGATTGCATCATTGTCCCTCACACCTTGATTTATCTTGGGGTTGCCATCAATGTGATGACTAAGGAAACCATTCTCAAATTAAACCTCGAAGGATCTTTAAGAAAGACCCCAATAGTGTTGCAACTTGCAGATAGGTCCACAGTGGCTCTTGAGGGAGTTGTTTAGGATGTAATGGTCTCTATTGATTCCTGGCATTATCTTGATGACTTCATAGTTCTCCAACCCAAGATCAAATTCAATGGATATCCTCTCATTATTGGAATACCATGGATAGCTATTGTTGATGCTTACATAAGTTTCAGAGTTGGGAACATGACCATTAAGAATTGGCATTTATCTAAACAGTTAGTATTGTACCCTCCTGCTCAACCATCCCTAGAGCATGACTTAACCCTATGGTTAGAAGAGGAGGAGGAAGATGAAGTGTATCATACCACATCCGATCCATTATGTACCCTATATGCTATTATAGGAGGGGGGGAAACTTGATGAAGATGACCTCATTGACCAAATCCTCCAGAACTAGCCCCCCAACGCCATGCCTCTTGATGACCTTGTGAAGGAATATGAGGGTAATCTTTGGAATGAGTTATGCCTAGTGGACGCAAGTCCTACACATGTCAAAATGGTAGAATTTGGTCCATCTAAAACTTTGAATATCAATTCCTCTCTCTCATCCAACCAAGAAGAGAAGTTGTGTAACATGCTGAGAGAACACTTAGATGCCTTTGCTTGGAGCTATAAAGAAATGAAGGGAGAGCAATATACCTAAAGGAAGGATGCAAACCAGTGCGCCAACATCAAAGGAGAATGAACCCAACCCTGAGAGACATAGTAAAGGAAGAGTTGTAGAAGGTGTTGGATGCAGGGATATTTTACCCCATCTCAGATAGTAAGTGGGTGTCCCCTCTAGTATTGGTCCCAAAGAAGAATGGAAAGTGGGGGATCTGTGTGGATTACAGAGAGCTGAACAAAGCCACTAAAAATACCTTTTCCCTTTATCTTTCATTGATCAAGTCTTGGATGGTCTTGCAGGAAAGAAGTTCTTCTTTTTCCTGGATGGATTCAATGGTTACAATCAGATCCAGATCAACCTAGAGGACCAAGATAAGACTAAATTCACTTGTCCTTGGGGTACCTTTTCTTATAGGTTCCTTCCTTTCAGATTATTAATGCCCTTCCCACTTTTTAAAGGGTAGTTATGATCATCTTTGTTGAGCAAGTCCATGCCACTGTATAGATCTACATGGATGATTTCACTCCCTATGGGTGTGACTTCCTAGAGTCTCTCTAACTTGGGGAAAGTCCTAAATAAGTGCATTGAAATGAACCTCTGGCTTAGTCCTGAGAAGTGTGAATTCTTGATGAATGTAGGGACTAACATTGGCCATTTAATATCTTAGTAGGGAATACAAGTGGGCCCAAACAAAATTTCCATCATAAAAAGGGTCCCTACTCCTCAAAATCAGAGGGATGCTAGGAGCTTATTGGGCGTGGCTAGATATTATAGGAAGATTATCAAAGACTTCAGAAAAGTAGCCTTGCCATTGTTTGGATTGATGGCCAAGCACTCTAAGTTTTGTTGGTCAGATAGTTTCCAAGAGACCCTAGAGATCTTGAAAGACAAATTAACTACTACACCCATACTTAGAGGCCCAAACTAGGCACTTCCTTTCCACATCCATGTTGATGCATCTGACAAAGATGTAGGAGCAACTCTAGGCTAGATAGATGACAAGTTTCCTTATGCCATTTACTTTATTAGCAAAAATATGTCTAAGGCTTAATTGAATTATATAGTAACTCAGAAGGAACTCCTAGTTGTTGTCCACTCTTTGAACAAGTTCATACACTACATCAATGGATATCAAACCTTTGTGCATACTGACCATGTTGCTATCAAGTACTTAATGAACAAGCCTAATGTGAATGCTATTATTAGATTTTTTTTTTTTATTACAACAGTTTGATTTAACTATCATTGATAAGCCAGGTAAATAAAATGTAATTGCAGATTTTTTCTCTAGACTTGCTTTTCATGCAGGTGAGGAAGGCATGGTTTATGATCAATTGCCTGATGAGCACTTATTTTCTATTTCAATTCGTTCTCCATGGTTTTCTGACATAACCAACCATCTAGTTGCTACAGAGTTCCCTCCAAATTTGTCATCCAGGGAAAAGGGAAAAATTGTAAGGAAGAGTGCCCTTTTCACTTTGATTGGGGGAAATATCTTCAAGCTAGGACCAAATCAAATATTGAGGAGGTGTGTCAGGGAAGAGGAAGTCTTTGACTTCCTCTCAACCTGTCATGTGGCCTTTTCTGAGGTCACTTTGTTGCCAAGATGATAACTTTCAAGG
The DNA here is from genome assembly GCA_000404065.3 of Pinus taeda. Lineage (NCBI taxonomy): Eukaryota > Viridiplantae > Streptophyta > Pinopsida > Pinales > Pinaceae > Pinus > Pinus taeda. The sequence continues at coordinate 1,014 of APFE031561417.1, read as the reverse complement.
TTCTACAAGTTGGCTACTACTCACCCACTCTCCACCAAGATACAAGAAGATACACTAGTCAATGTGATTAGTACGAGAGGTTTCAGAAAACTAATCCCAAGGATAAAATTCCCTTACAACCTCAAGTGGCTTTAGAGCCATTTGACAAGTTGAGCATGGATTTCATTCGGCCAATTGATCCACCATCAGGGCAGAAAAAGTACATAATTTTATGCACTGATTATTTGACAAAGTGGGCTAAGACAAAGGTTGTCAAGGTAGAAACATAGGAGAAAGTGGTCTAGTTCTTAAGGGAGAATGTTTTCTACAAATTTTGTTACCCTAGAGAGCTAGTCATCGATCAAGGAGCTCAATTCACATCACATCTGATTAAGAATTTGTTAAGGAAACATCATATCAAGCACATAAAATCTACTTCCTATCATCCTCAAGCTAATGGACAAGTAAAGGTCACTAATAGGGCACTAGAAGGCATCCTCACCAAGATTGTGAGCAACAACAGAAAGGATTGGGTAGAAAAATTAGTGGAGACCACTTGGGCCTATAATACAACTTGGAAGACAACTACTGGTTTCACCCCTTATGAATTGGTCTGTGGAGAGAAGGCTCTACTATCCATTAAGTCTGAGTACAATATGTAGGTTTTAAACTCGTACAGAAATTACCTGCATACGAATTCTAAGACGCAGAAAATAAACAATGCGAGAGCATAACACATAAAACACATATACATTGACATTTTCCCCTAGATCCCAAAACTGGGACTACTAGCTTGATTTTTCATTATGTTCCTCTCAATGTTACAATACATATTTATACATGTCGAAGCATCCAATACCATGGACCAAAAAACCATCGTGTCCAAAACCATGGACCGAAAACCATCGTGTCCAAAACCATGTGTGAAAATCATGTGCAAAATCATAGGTAAGTCCACCTAACCTAATATAAGGTCCAAAAACAAAATTTTCTTGGGCGCTGCCCTGGACCCCATAGAGTGGCGTTACCTACACC
>APFE031561414.1:90712-100865 GCA_000404065.3 Pinus taeda | reverse complement strand
ATTGTACCCAAGGATTGTAGCCATTGGACTCCTAATACAACATCAGCACCTCCCATTAGAATGGAAAGCATTGGGCTAATCAATACATATTCTCCCATGGATAGCTTGATATTATGGCACTTTCCAGAGCAATTTATTGCTCCTCCATTTGCTACCATCACTTGACACTCTGGTGCTAGATATAAGAAGCAATTCAATTCCTTTGCTACCTTACAATGAATAAAATTGTGAGTACTTCCTGAATCAATCAACACTATTACCTTTTTCTTCTTGATTTGTCCTTCTATCTTGATGGTTTGAGGAGTGGTAATTTCCGCCAATGCATTACAAGATATGGTCGGATTCATTTGTTCTTCATCTAGGCTTTGTTCTTGGAGTATATCCTCTTCTTTTGACCTTTCTTTCTCCTTTTCTTCTTCCTCTTCAAAATCTATGTAGAATAATTTCTTCTCAGCACACTTATGAACTTTAGTGTATTTGCTATCACAAATGTAACAAAGCCCTTTTGCTCTCTTTTCTTCCAATTGTTGTGGTGTCAACCTTATAGGTTGTGGAAGACTAGGGGCTACAACATTTTCGTCTTTATAGTTGTGAGTTGTATGCTTCCTAGTTACCATAATTTTTCTTTCCATTTTTCTTGCTAACCTGAATGCCTTCTTTAATTAATCAGGTTCCCAAAGGCGGACATCATGTTGGTTATTATCCTTTAAAGACCCTATGAACACATCAATCCTATGCTCCTATGGAATATCTTTTACCCTTATGCTCAATTTTTGGAACTCCTCAATGTCCTCCATTATTGAACCCTTTTGTTTGAGACTTATCAGTTGACTAAAAAAAGTGTTGCTTTTTATATCCTCATAATGTGCTATCAATTCTTCTGTAAAAATTGCCCGAGTGATAAATTGTTTACGAGACCAAAGCCATTAATACCATACAAGCTGATTTGGTTCCAAATATAAAGTTGCAATACGTACCTTTTGTGTGTTTTGCACATTATTGAGATCAAAAAATTGCTCCATCTGTAATATCCATATTGCGGGATCCTTGCCATCAAACTTCCTCATATCGATTTTTGGAATATGGTGGGTCTTCGATCCAACATTAGAGTCTATGGAATCATGATTAACATTTCTTTTGTTCTCATCATGAATTTCCTTTACTACCCTTTCACCCTTGGTGACCCTTTCTTGTAGCAACTTATTCATATTTATCTTCAATTCTTCCATGTCCATCTTCAAATCTATCTTCAAATCATCCATCTTAGCTTCCACGTCATTCATCTTAGCTTCTACACCTTTCTTTAATCAATCCATCTTAGATTTTGTTCCTTTCTGTGCAAGGACACGTGTTACACTTGGTCTCGTAATTTTGATACATCATGTTGCATTTCTTCCTCTTCTTCACGAGTCATGCTAGACCTTTCAGGTCGCCTACTAGGTGTTTCCATTTTCTTTCTTCGGGGCATCAATTACTGGTAATAATGCTTCACTATGCCATTTGAGTTCCCTCAAAATAAATTTTCAAACCAAGCTTAAGCAAACATTAAAAAAATATACACACATTTTTTCACTTTGTAGGAGCTCGATATTTCCTTTGATGTATCTCTGTAATTTCGGATCATCCAGTTCCGAAATTGCGATCAGCAGTAGCCCTCTATGTCCTCTTTCCAATGCCATTAGTCTGACCCCAATTGGATTCTCCAATGAAGAGTTATGCCAAATCTCCCACAATGACCTAATTATAGACTAATTCAGTAGAGCGAACTTGTACAATGTTCCATGTGTCCCTGTTTTGACCTTTGGCTCTGAAAAATATATACAAGCAACTAAAGTCCGTCCTCTTTTTGTACCTTCTTACGAAATTTCAATTTGATGCTCAGAGAGAAAGTTATGACGATTTTCCCCAAGTCACCTGTTTTGAATGTAATTCAGGATTCTCCAAAAGGACCAACTTCCTTAGTTCATATCTCCGAAAATATAGCGTGAAAAGCTCTGAAATTTGGACCTGAGATTCAGTGTGATGTATTCTCAAATGGGTGTTTTTTTAGCTTCTGAAACATCGCAGAAAAAAAAGTTATAGCGAACATGCCACGATGACCTGTTTGGAGCACCGAAACCCTAGAATCCAAAGCTCTCATACCAAATGTTATGAAACCAGCTCAAGAAAAGATAGAAAAGATAGATCAATGCCTTAAAATTCAGCCTCTTCGAGGGAGCAACCTCCTTTACATTACATAAATGAACAATTCTTCGATGATTCAAATGATAAAACCTCCTTTCTATATATAGGAGTTTAAGGTGTCACAATATAACCCAGCCGACCTAACAATAATAATATAAAGCCACAAAAATAACAATAGAGGGATTCTATGGGGCACAGTAATAACAATATGGGGACAATAGAGGCACAACAATATTAATAAGGGGCACAACTACAATAGTAATGGGGTAATCACTAGTATTATAGGGACCCAACAGAGAAATGGAGCCTTGAAGTGCCGAGCTTGAGCCCACACCCCAACTAATGTTGGAATGCCACAAATTTCCATCCACCTTAAACAATTAAATCTCAACAAGAGAGTGATGTGTTGCAACTCCTAGTGAAGAATCAGTTAAAAGTTTGGTAGGATTCTCAACCATAGGAAGATCAGGTAGGAAAGACCTTGGCCTTCCATTACCAATCAAAGAGAAACAACACTATGAAAAAAGGGAAGGCAGGGTGGCTAGTTCCCCCCAACTCCACAAAAAAATAGTAATGTTAAGAATCAACCAAAACCAACCCAAAACATGAATGTAGACAAGGTCTGCATAGTAGTCTTTGCCTTTGCATCTAGGGTAGCTAAGACCTCGATTAGGAAGTGTATAGTGTATTTCATGAGTATTATTTGGAATTTCCAACTTAAGGGTGGGATGACCCTTGCCCTTTTAGCCATGGGGTGATGGTGAAGGGCCATTCCCCCTCCCAGACCCTCCCCTCTCACAATATGTTATGATAGCCACCCTAATCTGGGGACCTTTTACAATTATGTTGTCTTCAAAAAATATTCTTAATATTTTTTTGTGAGATATTTGGATTTGGAAAGCTTTATGAAATATATTTTGGTGTTTACTTAATCTATTCATCCCTTAGCATTTTTTTTAAGATCTCTTCATTTTTGTATATTAACTATATTTTTCCATAAAGTATATTCTCTTTATTTATACAATCTTAAGTGACTCTACTAAACTTGATCTAGGCACATTTCTTCCCCCATTCCTCTCTTACTTTAATAATCACAAACTTGTCCTTTCAATTGATTTTTTTAAGTGTGTGGTTAAAATTTGATTTTAACAAACTCTTACGAATCTTATCGTTGAAATTTATACTCATTGTGTTGACAAGTGAATTCTATAGTCTAGTATGATGTGAAATTCCTTTTGTATTCAACAAGAATTTAACACACAGTTGATATGATCATTGATTTTTGTAGGAGTATATGTACCTATACTAGTAGAAGAAGGGAGAGAAGATGGATAGATATAGTGGTGGAAAATGGTGTAATCTATCTTCTATACGACATGGTTTTTTTCACCAGAATCTGCTAATACAATCTCAAGCCATAATGTGAATTTTTTTGTTGTTTAAAATACGTTTTTGAATCCATAAATAGATTCAGAAGCTTAACAAACCCCTAGGTCACTCAAATTCTATAATTTAAACAACCTAAACTCAAATTTTTAAAAATCTCTTTTAAATTTTGATTACAATTAACTTTAAAAATGATACGAAGAAAGGGCATTTCATCTATAAGTCAAAAACACAACAACAAACACGGTATGTCTTATTGATCTTATGGACATTACATATATAGGAAAACATGATCTTTCTAGATCCAAGAATCGTGGATCTAGATTACTAAAAATAGCTAGTACACCTATTAACCTAGGAACTTACACAATACAACTCAGAACAACTTGGAAGTCATGGAAGAATTACTTCCAACACCCTTCCTTAATGCTTACATGTAGAAAATATAAAAAAACCACATTTGACATATATCACTAGCGAGTCTCTCTCCATGAAATGCCAACGCAGGGTTTCGTACATCTGCAGAATACAGTCAAATTGGAAATGTTTTTTTCCGTAGAATGGCATAGCTGTAATTTATTAATATGGATCCGGTCCATAGGAAAAAGCATCCATTTGTTTTTGAAAAGAACGAGAATACATCCAAACAGTATTGGAGGTAGCCAAGCTAGAGGAGCTTTCGAAAAACCACCAGAGAATTGGACCTAGGCAGGATTCAGCAATGTTGAAAGCAGCTACAAAGAACAAACAAACTTATAAATTTACACACATAATCACCAAAAAGAAAATTCCCACACTAAACTAATCTATGTACGGAAGCAAGGCCGCCTAAGGTTTTCCACAAAGATCAATAAGACATACCATGCTTCTTGTTGTGTTTAATGTATCTCTTTGCTTTCTCTCTATTTTCTAATATGGTATCAAAGCTAGATCTCACTTGATTTCCTCATGGGAAAGCCAGGAAGATGAGAGACCCTTGAATATTATTTCTCTGTGAATAAAATAGAATAGGAGATTGTGTTGTGTGAGTAAATTATATTATTTTTCATTTGTATATATGTTCAGCGTTTGTTTGAGCAAGATTGGTAGTGTGGTAATGTTGGGTTTTATAGATCTGCATGTTGAATCCTTATTGAAGTATTGAGTTGATCCATTGTTAGTTTTCAAAAAAGAATATTATGTTAAAGATTCCATATGACGTTGCAAACAATTCGATATCTAAAGGGATTTGTTGTTGTGCAACTTCTGCTGCAATGTGATTGCATTCGCAACAAATGGGTAGCTCTGCTCAGTTGATGCCAAACCATGATCTCAGGTTAAATGTATGAAACACTGAAGGTTAGACCTAATGACATAACATTGATTCCTGTGAAACCCGGATTTTTTTATGGAACTATGGGCAAGTGCATTGATAAGGGTGAATTTGAGGAGTTCATGATGAATTCCGCTGAAGTATCATTTACCTTCTCCCGCGCTGTGAATTATTCAACGTGTAAATCTGGACAATCGTGATAGCAAATATTGAAATCGTTCTTCATTGAGAAGTGAATGACACGTGGAGAAGACCTGGCATATCAATATTGGACAATTCATTTAGATGGAGGTTTCATCTCGTTGGAGGGCATGAATTGCAATGGGCGTGAAAGTAAATGGAATAATTAAATATTGTATTTACTTTATAGTGCATTCATTTACTTTGAAGGTTTGATTTTATTAAAGGAATCCAATCCATAAGTGAAGACTAATATGTGCATGGTATAAGGAGACATAAGGGATTAAATAGTAAAGTTTTTTATGGTAATTTTTTTTGTGGTGAATTTCTTGTTATGGTGTGTGAAATAAAGTTGTAATGATTAGCCGGTATGTATTAAAAAAAAAGTTGTTGGTAAAAATAAAATGATGCAGAACCATCAAGAATAGACCAATTATTCAACAGTTTAATGTGACCCGTCGTCATGCTCCGGGAGCATTAGTCACAGGTTGTTCTTAATAAGGTCAAGCTAGTGTGACCCATCGTGCTCTCCGAGAGTCAGTATAGGTTATTTTATAAGGTCAAGTTGTATAATTGTCTGTTGAAGGCATTCTGTATCCATAATGACATCCTAGATAATTGATGAAGGCTATGGAGGGTTGTGGATTCACATATGGCGGCAATTCCATAGGATGTTTTAGTATCGAGATTGACCCGTTGTGCTCGAGGAGGTTGAGAAGCGTCAATTCTACAAAGTTCATCAACAATGGTGAGAGGCAGTTATGTTTTAAATGGAGGTCAAGTGACGGCTTGAAGATGTGGTGGTGAAAGAGCCGTGTTTGCAACATTCCAGAGTGAATGTGGGTGCTAATGATGACCTTATCACACGAATTTCAAAAAGATTTATTTATTTATATAATATGGGTTTTTTATATTTTCTACATGTAAAAATTAAGGGTGTTGGAAGTAGTTCTTCCAACATTAAAATGTTGTAACAAATCAACATGTAAACACCACATCTCTCCAAGGGTCTGTTTAAAAAAGTAGGCCCATTGTGATTTGTGAGGAGTGGAATTGATGGATGAATCCTTGAATAATTTTGAGTCGAATCAATCTCCGGCAGGCATAAGTTTGTTCCCATGAGCCCATTTAATGACAGATCTACATGATCTACTTGGTCCGTGGCCTTTTGAGTTGATCTCCAGAATTGTGCTGGAATCAGCTTGCTTCTGCGGTATCCTCAACACAATAGCCAAGACGCGGTGGAATCAATGGATGCATGGACACTCCGATAACAAATCAACATGTAAACACATCTCTCCAAGGGTCTGTTTAAAAAAGCAGGCCCATTGTGATTTGTGGGGAGTGGAATTGATGGATGAATCCTTGAATAATTTTGAGTCGAATCAATCTCCGGCAGGCATAAGTTTGTTCCCATGAGCCCATTTAATGACAGATCTACATGATCTACTTGGTCCGTGGCCTTTTGAGTTGATCTCCAGAATTGTGCTAGAATCAGCTTGCTTCTGCGGTATCCTCAACACAATAGCCAAGACGGGGTGGAATCAATGGATGCATGGACACTCCGATAACAAATCAACATGTAAACACATCTCTCCAAGGGTCTGTTTAAAAAAGCAGGCCCATTGTGATTTGTGGGGAGTGGAATTGATGGATGAATCCTTGAATAATTTTGAGTCGAATCAATCTCCGGCAGGAATAAGTTTGTTCCCATGAGCCCATTTAATGACAGATCTACATGATCTACTTGGTCCGTGGCCTTTTGAGTTGATCTCCAGAATTGTGCTAGAATCAGCTTGCTTCTGTGGTATCCTCAACACAATAACCAAGACGGAGGAATCAATGGATGCATGTACACTACTCCGATAACTATGAGTTGAGAGAATATTTGACAGCATAATTCTCTTCCTATGGATACGATGCTCAACTTTTTAATAACCCATACATATTCACTGTGCAAATCTGAAAACTGAATAATGATAGCATCAAAAAAATACAGTGCTGGGGAAGCGACACAACACAGATTGAGCCATCCTGAGATACGAATCTACGGAAGCGATTCAGATTTTCCGAACCCTATTACGCCATCTGCAACAAATGAAATGAGATCTGACGCAGAGATACCGTTTGGCCAAATGTGTGTGCCCAGATCCGACATCCACATGACATCATGGCAGTGCTCTAATTGCCATTAACATCGCCATTGAGGAGCTTCAACGAAGTCATTCCGATTTGGAGCTTCCGTGAGAAGCGGAATCACCCTGCAGGATTCTCTCAACTGCAGCTAGATGTAATGCCTAGGTAAAACATGAGGAACTCATTTCTTGCTGGAGTTTATCGTGTTTGCGGGGATCAAACCAAGCCTGAATTAATCTGGATGACAAGCCTTGCTGATGCTGAGATGAATAATCCTCAGACGGATGGATCCGGTCCATAGAAAATAACATCCATTTGTTTTGATAGAACAAAGATAGATCCATTATGCGGAAATATGGCAAGAGATGCACAACGTTTGACTTCATAGAATAGGCAGAGGGAAAGTTTTGACAGAACTTCGTGAGGGAATCTAGATAGTAGTTAAACAGAGCTCACCAGCCATAGATCTCCTAATGAAGGAAACCTCCCTTCATTTTTCCGCCAAACGAGAAAAATCCCAACAATTTTTTTTTATATACATATCAACTCATGATCACAACTTTCTTTCATGCACCATAAAAAAGTTTTCACCAAAAAAAAATTTACCATAAAAAAACTTTAATCTGTAATCCCTTATGTCTCCTTAAACCATGCACACATTAGTATTGGATTCTTTTAATAAACTAAAACTTTTAAAGTAAACAAATCCACCATAAAGTAAATACAATATTTAATTATTCCATTCAATCTCACACCCACTGCAATTTATGCCCTCCAAAGAGATCAAACCTCCATCTAAATGAATTGTCCATTATTGATATATCAGATCTTCTCAATGCATAGTTCATTGCTCATTGAAGAACGATTTCAATATTTGCTATCATGGCTGTCCAGATTTACATGTTGAAGAAGTCACAGCGCATGAGTGTTGGAATTTTCTGCTAAATTCCATAACAAACAGACAACAAAAATGCTCTATTTTACTCTGTTTCTGCACATAAAACTGAAAATTTCGTTTTCTGGAAATTGTGTTGCAGCAACAGGATTCAGTGTTGCAGCAACGCGGAATAACACTCTGTTTCAGTTAACACAGAAAAAATAGAAAACTGCTTACTGGAAACTGTGTTGCGGCAACACAGTTTGGTGTTGTACCAACGCTGATCGTGGTGTTGCAGCAACGCGATTTTTTACGTTAAGCCACTCGGTGTAACGCCAACACGTTTTTGACGCCAAGTCACTTTAAGAAAATTGACGCTTTGGTGTTACAGCAATGTTACAAGAGGAACACTTCAGTTCCAGAAATCAATTTTCACTATCTCTGAAAATTACAGGTTCCGCACTGTTGTGCATTTACAAAAGAGACTCACTCTTGTTCTTCTAACCTTCTCCTTTATCTCAGAGTACTAAAATAGAACTGCTGTTCAAAAATCTCTTGCACTCACACAGAGAACAGAACTGTTGTTCTTTTTCTTTCTTACACTTGAAAACAGAACTGTTGTTTGTTGTATTTATAAGAAAATAAATATCTGAGTTAAAACAATAAACTAATCAAAATATCTACTCATGTTTATCTATGTATTTATTACAGAAGGCGGTGATGCCTTTCAAGACGGCAATCAGCAAGGGAATTGATTCTGAATTTAATACGTATTTAATGCTCAAAAATATCAGAAGACTTTTGCTGCTTCGAACAGGCTGAAATATCTGCTGAAGATCAAATCTTTGTTCAGCATTAATTGGTTGCAGTTGGAATTAAATTCCAACACTCCCCCTTAATTTCAACTGCTGCATACCTAGGCATTTCCTGAAATGATCAAAACCTTTTTTGGCAATGGTTTTGTCAAGATGTCAGCTAGCTGATCCTCTGTTCTGCAGTGCTGCAAAACAATCTCACCATTGTTAACCAATTCACGTATGAAGTGAAATTTGGTATCTATATGCTTTGTTCTTTTATGAAAAACAGAGTTTTTAGACAAAGCTATTGCTGAGCTATTATCACAGTAAATGGTTGTGCCATTTTCCTAGTCATGACACAAATCTCTAAGAACTCTTCTCAGCCACACTACTTGGCATATTGTTACTATTGCTGCCACATACTCTACCTCTGCTGTTGACAAAGCCACAACTGGTTTCTTCTTGGAAGCCCATGAGATGGCTCCCGATCCCATATGAAACACATACCCTGATGTGCTTTTCCTATCATCAACACTTCCAGCCCAATCACTGTCCGTGTAACTTGTCAACACGAAACTTTCAGAAGAGGAGTATAAAATACCAAACCCCTTCGTTCCATTCACATACCTTAGAATCCTCTTGGTTGCCTGCCAATGAGTCTCTTTCGGTCTTTCCATAAATCTGGAGATTAAACTCACAGCGTGCATAATGTCTGGCCTAGTTGCAGTCAAGTACATAAGGCTACCAACTATGCTCTTGTACAATTTTGGATCAAAATCCTTCCTGTTGTCTTCTTTGGTCAATTTCACCCCTACTACAGTTGGAGTCATAGCTGCCTTGCTATTCTGCATATTAAATCTCTTCAACACTGCTTCTACATATTTATCTTGAGAAATGAAAACACCATTTTCACTTTGTTCTACTTCAATTCCAAGAAAATATCTTAAGAAGCCCAAGTCAGTCATTTCAAATTCATTTTTCATGACTGCTCTAAAATCAACAATGAGGGAATTATCATTTCTTGTAAAAATCAAATCATCTACATATAAAACAACAATAATAATCTTACCGTCATTCTCCTTTATGTAGAGTGTGGGTTCATCATCACACTTATCAAACCCATTCTCAATCAGATAAGCATCTATTCTGCTGTACCATGCTCTTGGAGCTTGCTTCAACCCATAAAGAGCCTTCTTCAGTTTGCAAATTTTATGCTCTTGGCCATCAACTTCATAACCTGGAGGTTGTTCAACATAAACCTCTTCTTTTAACACTCCATTC